>VYZQ01001575.1:28381-45328 GCA_013400655.1 Mystacornis crossleyi
AAAAAAAAAAAAAGATCATTGCAACCCTTTAGGATGCTAAACTTCACTGTTCTAAAGACTAGCATAACTGGTCACCACAGTCAGAAGCATTTCAATATAATGAAATCATAAGTATATGAAAACGGTATTCTATTCTTTTACAATAAAATAATTATGTTTCAAGGGTACAGTTGCTGGCATTCAGGCTATCTGTGATACAGTGTAAATCAAAAATACTATCAAGTGTGTAAACCTGCTATAATGAGCTGTCCTATTGTCAAACAGAAGTTGTCATTATTTTCCTTTTCCTTTCAACTTCAGATTAGTATTGAGTACAAATATGTCCCCTTTTGTGTAGGTTTTGCATAGAAGCACACTTAGAAAACCATAAAACTATTGTACATATTTGGTTTTGCCTCTCTTAAAAGATTTTTCATTTCGATTTATCATCTTAAGGCTAGCTCCGGCACAAATTAGGCTCTCAAACCAGCTCAACATATGTATTTATTCATTTCTTATTCTCTATTAAACTGTATCAAATCATGGCATGCACAAACCTTTTGCTTGGAAAAAGCAGTCCCAAGGATGGAACATAAAACACTGTAGATGACACCAAAAAATTCGCCACATGAAAAATACAACGAGCTTGATCAATCTTGCTACAAAAAATAGGAAAAAAATAAAACCAGCAGGAGAGATGCAATACTTGTGCGTAAGGCAAATGATGGATGACTTCATTCACGACCCAAACTTGTGAAAAAAAATATTCCTAAAACTCCTATACAGCTTTTACAAATAAATACAGTGACCAGTGCTGTGAGCAATCATTTCTATTCCCNAGTAATACAGAAACTTGACTGAATATTTCAGCTGGTTTCTCCCCATTTCTTGCAAGTCTGCCACCAGATCTGGCTGATGTAGTAAGTTTTCAGCTCCATTTGTCAAGGGACTCAAAGGGTCTTCCATTCCTAAGGGCTCAAGAGGCATATCTCTCATAGGTCACACCTATCATGTATCTGTTTTCACTGCCAGACACGTAAGACAGATTTATCTGGCTATAAAGGTCCAGGATGAGCTGTGGCCAGGTAGGGATAAAATTATATCGAATACTGCATCATGAACAGACACAATTAGTACAGAACTCTACAAGGCCTGCTTTTATAGAAACACATCTTTTATCTTTGTAAAAGTAGAACTGCAATTTAAAGATAAAACTTCATATGCTATGAATGGCAGATAAAGGCTCTTTCAGAGGCACCAGATAATAGAGATAAAAATATAGTTGTTTCACACAGTATTTTCTCTCTTGTCAAAATAGGACTCATAAATCACATGAAATTTAGCAAGCTGAGACACTTAGAACACAGTAGTTTGGTAAAATCAAAATAACTCTTATCTTAATATTGACAGTTTTTACAATCATAGAACCCAGTAATTAAAGTATCACCCAATCTAGCTATCGCTATAAAGCATGAACTTCTGCTGCTGCTTCTGGGCTGTGCAACAGGATCATTCTGAAAGGATTTCAGGGATGTCCAAGGCCAGTTCCACTGAAAACTTTAAAATCAGTTTTACACTTTTTGTTATATTTCCTGCTTATTTGTTTGTTTCCTTATTGATTCCATAAATTTCCTAAACATTTGCTATCAAAGCAGATTTCTGTGAACAAAATGTTCTATGCATCGGTTCATGCTGTCAGTTTTAAATCTGAAGAACCTTAGAGAATTTTGCTGTACTCGGTATGAATGTGTGTTCACTTCTTGAAAGTTCACAATCTATGTATTATGTATCCACGTTTGTATTACATATTGCTTATAATCAAAGACCACATACTATGCTTCAGCTTTGGCATAAATGTGCCTTTGATATAAAGTCAGTTATATCAAAGGAATAAATTTTGAGGTAAATTAGAAGAGTGACAAGTTAGTGACCATCAAGGCGGATGGATTCTCGCTGTAAATCAACATACTGAAGTAACAAACTATATGATCCACTCCAAGAAAATGAAACGAGCATGATAATGCACTCCAAACACTGGCATATGAACAGGATTGGTATTAGACTCACTTTTTTATTGATGTAATATGGGTCCATGTCTTCCAAGGGCTCAGACACCATTCCTGGAGGTATGTCGCCATATATAAAGGGGAGTGTTTTTCCTGCCTCCAAATCACTGTTTGGTTTTGGCCCATTTTCGTCATCGTCTTTACGATCTTGTTTAGGATTCTTAGCTTTTTCTGCAGCAATGCGTTGTTCAATAGCTGCAAGAGACTCTCTAGTGAAGTATTGGAAGCTGTCTGGTCCTGGTGGTACAAGCACTGACTGCTCCATCTTTTCATCCTGCACATTTTAATTACCATTTATTCTTCTGCATAGGAAAATACTAAAAGAAAGCAGAAAATAAAATTCAAATAAACAAGTTGAAATCACCAAGTAAGGAAGATGTAGCACTTATTTTTAAATGCAATTGTTTATGCTATGTTGAATTGTTAAAATACACAACTTGAAAATTATGCAAAGAAAGACAAAGTAAGCAGTTTAATCAGTGATTTGGCATTTGTGAGAAGCACTTGTGTTGTTCTTATACTAGTTATTGAAACTGTAAAAATTTCTCAGCTTCCGGACTATGATAGTCTTTTACTCCAAATAAGGAAAAGTATTATATTTAAGAATAATCAAACACATTCTTCCCTCATAATTCTAGTTATATTATGATCACACTCCTCTAGAATCAATCAGGATTATATTGATAACTATAAATAGAACAGTTCAACAGAGCTCACAGAAGATTTCACTGAGATCAGCAAAAGTATCAGAAAACAAGCACTGTAAAATCAGAATTTCAATTTTAAAAAAATCAAGTCTGTATATTATGAAGTATTAAAGTAGTGATTCCAAGTAAGCTTTTGTATGTGAAGTTATTCTAGATAAGAAGAAGAGCAACTGCCTAGTATTAATTCAGTTTTGCTGTTACTGTATGTCTGGTTCTTCATTCAACTGCTGTAACTGGAAAATTCTGGAAGTATTCTAGTATATATATTTATTTATATATTGCAACTGCAAAAATAAACCTGTTGGGAAGGAAAAAAAAAGAAGAAGGAAAAATAGAAGTCCTGTTAAGACTACAGATCTGGCATCTTCCATGCTGCTGAATAAATTTCTGATGACACCAGACATACAGATGAAATGTATATTTGGGCTCACAACGGTGCATATATCCCTCATGCCTGAATGTAAAGAGATAAATGCAGTCTCCACCCATTGCAGAGATCCTTATGAAATGATCAGTCAGCCTTTCAGGAGACTCAAGGGTCAAGGCACGTCAGTAGTCACTGAAATAAGCTAGATATGGAACGAAAGAAAAGTAAGAATACAGGAGATGGTTGGGGGAAAACACATGAAAACAAATTAAAAGGTGACAAACAACCCCAGGAATTTTAGAAAGATGGTGGAAAATACGAAGAAAATAGAGAAAAAAAATGGCTCAAGAGGAGATTGTAAATGAATGCAGAATTAAGGGAGAAAATTAAGAATGCAAAAAGGTAAAAAATGGGAACTCTGGAGGATTAGCAATATAAAAATGACATGATGAAAACAAGGAAAAATAAAACAGAGGTGGAAGAACAGATTTACTGGGAAAGGAGCAGAAAAGTAACCAAATACGGATAGGACTAACTTTCTACTAAGTAAAAGTAAATAAGGAGAATAAATAATTAGATGACAAATAAAGGGAGAAGAAAGAAAAATAAAGCTGGGAAATAAAGAAGGTGGTCACCAAATTATATTAAGTAATAAACCCGAAATTCTCTAGATCAGTAGTGCCAGGGTGAGCACAACATCTTAATCACATATATGTACAGAGTACTAGAGCACAGTGTATAAAACAAGAAAGAGGGGTCAAAGTGCTTATGGTCTCCACAAACTCAAATGTCTTGATTTCTAAAAAATGTTAAAACCCCCCATATTTCACACAGGTGTATAAATCATCTCTCACAATTGAATGACTTCTAAAGAATCAAGGTGGCAAGTTTTCACTGTAAAAAAAATTAAACTGAGCTGATCTCACACCAAACACAAAGTATTCAGCCATGCAAAGTAGACACTCATGCCCAAACCAGTTCTGTACAGCTTCCCTTCTTTCCAAGGGAAAATTAATAATCCTGGTCTGTCTCCACTGGGGGAGGATATAAGAAAATGTACCTCAGCCAAAAGGGATTTAAAATATTGCCTTTCTCCACACAGAGAGTATCCTCTAGACAGTCCTCAGCTCCCTATTCCATGGTTCTGTTTACTTCTGTGAATTGACACTCAGTCACTACTGAAGTTATAAACTCACTGGTTGTACACTCTGACATTGTTAATGTTCAAACGCACCTTGTGGGTACTGGGAGAGAAGGAGAAAAAACTATCAGCCACATCACTGAATTTTCTGATCTCAAACTGAACCCCATGAGTGGCACCACAATTTTAAGACACATCTCCTACTAAGCTGTTATGCAAATGTTGTGGGGGACACAGCTATAGGTGGATCCTACTTGCTCTGTGGGCTTCAGGTAGATACAGAAACTCCCGACAGACAGCCAAGCCATTTTCTCCGCTCAACTTATTTGGCAAAAGGGACTAAGACCTCTCCCTCTCCCTCTCCCCTCCTCCATTCCCCATGGGCATTGACAAATGAGTCTACATAGATGGGTCTGGCTTTCCCTCTCCTCCTCCTCCTTGTGAGACTCAGGAGGGTGGCTTTCCCCTTTGCCATTTTTCCTTTGAAACCTTCATTCATTGTCCAAAACCAGCCCTGCAAACAGCCCTCAGTGTTCCCTGCCGTAGTGGCCAGCAAGGGCACACCAAGCCAAACGAGTGCCGGCACTGTGGGAGGGAGGTGCCGGACAGCAGCAAGGGCAGTCTCATGTGTTGGAGGGAAATGGACGGCCAGTGAGCAGTCAGCAAAGATCAGACCTGGAACCCCAGGGTGCTGTGTCAGGATCACCCTTTAGGTCAGTGAATGTCCCCACCTGGCATGCAGGACAAGGATTACTTTAGGATTGGTCTGCAGGTGCACAGAAACAAGATGCTTCACAGCCATTAGTTACGTTGCAAAAATATTTGATTCAGCTACTGTGTTTATAGACTGAGTTTAAAACCAGCAAATGGTGTGGGCTTTTCTAATAAAGCCTGTATTTCTGTATATAGAAAGGAACTCCATGTTATTTTTCTATAATTAATCCTAGAATGTTCTCTGGTCTGTCAAATGTAAATGGAGCTAGATAGCTACATCTTTAGATGTAACTAAATCTAAGTAGGCTGTACTTAACAAAATCTTTCAGGAGGCTTTATGAAGATTAGATATTTTTTATCCTCTACTTAACAGATTAGAGGATGATATTCCAGATACATTTTCCCCTTCTTCATACATTTCAATGATTATAAGTCTTCAGAATTGCAAATAGAAATCTTCTATACATTTAAAAGTCAATACTAAATACATACAGAATTCACTACAGTCTTAATCCCAAATCACTTTCATATCGCAGTGCTTAACTAACAGGTTTGTATTTCCTTTACTATAGTCAATGAATTTATTCTCACTTATCTGTGATGGGGATATTGATACGAGGCCAATGAATCAACTGATGTCCTTCTGATTTCCACCAAGTGATTTATTAAATATTAATTGAATAACTACAGATTGCTTACATGATCCATACAGGCTTCTTCTTCTTTTTTTTTTTTTTCTTTAGCATTGCACTAGTAATTCAATATAAGAAAGAAATGTAAGAAAACATAAAATGTTAATTTCTTACTAAGTTCTTTCCTACCCTTCTGGAGAGAATAAGATTTTTCCCTTCCACATTTCCCTGTCTGTTTGAGTGACCTTCTTATGAGCAGTGCACAACATTCCAAACTTTGGAAAATAAGGTACTCAGAACATTTGAGAATAGAATCATTGTTTCGTCTGGTATTTCCCAGGCAAAACATATTCACATATACTCCGTAGTATACATTGTTGTAAGCCAGATAACTGCAGAGCACGCTCAGCGTGCAGGGATCGGACCATCTGCAGACCACAAGCAGAGTAAGTCAGAAGTTGTTCGGCTGCACACGTGTAACTGCACAAAGCACAGCTGATCTGCCCATGTGGATCCAGTCTGAAGCAGCCAGAACTGCCCTGGATTAGCTGTGCACACCCAGACCATCTGGGTGATACACATACAATCACTGCCCTCCTGGACGTGATCTACTGTACACCTTGCACAACCTTAGATCTACTCACGCTTTGAGAATAACTAAACTATCAAATATCCATAGAGCGTCTGCCTATTTTTATAGTCTTCAAATTTAATCTAAGTAATTTTTCTAGGCAAAGTAAAGGGACATATTGGAAATAGATGAAGAGATGGTGCCTTGCCAAACAATGATTTCAAAGCAGTTACACACTGCTCCTTGAAGAAGTCAATTAGACAATATATAACTCTCTGAAAAAGAGACAAACTTGAACAAGATTATTTCCTAATCTGATAAGCATCTAGTTTACTGTCAGCTTTCATGTCCTTCATACCTTCATAATAAGAGTTTCTGGAGAGTTTGGTCAGGAGGAACTTAGCATACATGTAGAACTATGGTGCTGCAAATACCTAAACTTTAGCACGTGAATTTCTTTATATTATCCATACACTTAAATCTGAAACATGCTTTGATGTTTGACCTTCTGATACAACAGCCATGAATTAAAATTTAGCTGCTGCAAAATAAAGATAAATTAATGAATCTACATATAAACTCACAGAGCCCAGATCCCTATGTTATAATAATTCACATAGTTTATTGGCACAGTTTCTGATTACTTTTAATTTATCAAAGAGTCATAATGACTCCTGTCCTCAGCATATAGAATAAATATAATTTATCTTCCTCAAAGTGTGGATCTGTGGGAGGAGAGGAAGAAAGTTGTGGGAAGCCACTACAGTTTTGTATATGCAGCCTCAGAACCAAGCCTGTGTCTGTCCTGTCTATCTCAATTATGGGGTTACTGCAGGTGGCTAAGGGAGGTAGGATACCCAAAACAACATGCTTGGCAGAAGGGCAGAAATTGGATTGGAATATTGGAACTATACAACATTTTATGACTCCCTGTAGCTCACATATAAAATTAAATTTAATTCTCATGGACTGATTTATAAGAGAAACATGCATATTACCAGACTGATAATAGGATTCTCCCAAATCTTTTTTTACCATCTTCTTGATGTTCCCTCTCAGCATGGATAATGCAGATCTGGCACAAGGACTTGCTTCCATTACATTACTTGGACTTGGATAACTGCATTTATTTAATGCATATTAATTTTAAATAAAGGGTAGGTACGTTAATACTGCAGAAGTCAAAATAGGGTACAGAGATACACACCGAGCTATAAATAAATTATCTGAACTATTGGAAGCATTCAAACAGTATATACCAGTTAGAATGAAAGTCTATGCTTTGCAGTTGGATAATTCCATTACTTAACCTGACACGCAGAAAGAGTCGCTGAAGTGGGGTGATGAGGGGAGAGGATGACTATTTAATTTGCCACAGAGCTGCCAAGTGCCATGGGGTAGCTGTGTGATTCAGGACAGCAGTTTAGGGTTCACTTTGGTCTGCACAACAGCCAGAAAGCAACACAGACAGGGATAGGAAATGCAGCTTGTGTGTATGATACCCACACTGCTGTGCAATTTCTTAGCTTACATTTCATTGCATAAGTCTTTATCTTAAATTCCCTCATCAGCTGCAGGGACTTCAATGCCACATTTTCCATCAGTCAGCAAAACTCTTACATGACCCCAGCCAACAGACCATCTCTGATCTCTCCTTGCAGTGCTCCACCATCACTGTGCAGGAATGAAATCGAGATTAATGGGATAGAAAGAAAGCGTGTAAGAAAACACGAGCTTGGCATCTTAAAGGTAAGCTTTCATTTGGGAAGGCAATCATGGCTTCTGATCCCTGCTCCTAAGGCTCTTTCTCTATTATACCTAGTAAATCCACCTGAGAAATGTCAGTCGAAAATCACCAGAGGTATATTAGCTGAGAAGAAAAAATGTAGCACTAACTAAGGGAAAAGAGGGGTTAGTTCTAATGTTCACTCACAACTAATTTCTTTAACTCAGGAAGATAATGCAAGCGTAAATTTTGAAAAATAAAACAAACTAAAATAAGCCAGCCTTCCCCAGCAGGATAACTAGGCAGCTCAACCCCCATGCTGGTAAAATCAGGATGCTCCCTGTGAGCTCACTGTTTGCNACTAACACCTAGATTTTCAGTCCTGTCCTTGTGTCTTGTTTAGAGGAAATCAGAAAACTGTATGATGTAGACACAGTATATTATCCATCTCTATCAGTTATATATATATATGCATTGTTGAAATTGCTATTCTCAGTATATTTTTAAATATAACTAATGTATCTCTAAACCAAAACATAGGTACTAGGCTTTGCTTTAGATTAAAAAGAAATAGCTTGCTTCGGCTCACTGCTTTGTTAGTCTAATTCCGTTAACTGCAAGCAAGTCTTTTCTATTTTTGAAAGCTGAAAAAACCAAAATTAGTTATGCAGTTTTATAGAAAGAAAGAAAGAAAATATTTTAATGGGACAAGCCACAGTGCAGCTGCATTAGTACTCCATCTGAGCAAATGCATTTAATAGCTTAGAACTACTGGACTGCTACCAAGCTGAATGGATTCTCTGCTTACTCTGTTCCTGCAGCATACCTTGTGCAGCAAGTGACTGCAGTACAGGGAAGCAATCTTTCTGCTTTCTTTCATTTGGTTAGAGCACTGACCCCTTTTACTGGCAATCTACTTTACTAACTCAAGTTTAATTTTCTTAAACATCTGTTTCTTAAACATCTATTTCTATTTACCTTAGCAAACATAATAGCACCTTTCTTCAGTTGAAAAAACAAAGCCATGTAGGCTATGCAGTGTACATTACATAATGCTACTGATTCATTTTACATTAAGGTAAAATTGAGTTTAAGACAAGATTTAAGTGCTGGTCCTGGCATATTGCCAGGCTTGGGAAAGAAATAAAAGTTGATGGAAAACAGATTGCTTGATACCCTGGAATGATGCCAAATTTGCAGAGCTAACAAACCCAAAGACATTGCCATACTCAAATTATTAGTTGGTTGCCTGACCCCATTAACAGCATTCAGGTACTTGCTATCTCGTATGGTCAGTGGAAAGGCCAGAAGCATGAAAGACACAATGAAAAATTTATTTACTTTGTAACCATTTTAGCAAGCATGGATTTCATTCTTGGGGTTTTCCTGGGTCAAGGAAGCAGATGCAAGAACAACAAGAACATGTTTAGCAGACAAGATAATAGGGGGGAAAAAAATCAATCATAATTAAGGAAAATGAAAGAGTTTCTGCTTTTCATGCACAATGATGGGGCCGCTATGAAGTAATAAACCCCTCAAATTGTAGAAACTTGTACTTTTTACACTGCACAGGAAGTCCAGACACCATATGAAAGGTAGATCTTTTGAAACTTTATCCCCGTGCTTTTACACGCTGTGCACTTATGGCATGGCCCAGGACACACTTGTGCAAGGTCCCAGAGAGGAGGCAGCAGCAGTCCCACCGCTCTGTGCTGGGAGCTGGGTATCATCTGCTGGGTCACTGCACTGCAGAACCCAAAGGGAGGGATCCGTCTCACAGATTGCTTTTGAAAGAAAAGAGTGCTCAAGGAGTGGAAGATGCTCAAAGTACAAATGAACTCTGCAGCCTAGGAAGAATTATTGCCACTGCATGATTCTGGGGTAGTTCTATGGCCTTAATCCCCTTCTGCAGCCCTCAGCCTGTCTCAGGTTTTAAAAGATGCAACAAATAACATGGGCTGCTCGTGGATCAAGTGTTTTCCAAATTAATTGGTGCTATACGCTAATGCCATGCAGCATGTAACACAAGTCTGTAAACACCTGACATTTGCATTTCTGTCTATGTGGGCAAGGCACTGCACCTTGGTCCTTGGCCTCTTCTGATCCTGCTGAAGCAGCTCATCTGCAGTTCTCCCCTTGTGTCCCTCTGCAGTTTTGTGATTCTGAACACACAAACGAGCAACCATTTTTACTAACAGTAAGAGGATTCTGCTCTTTCTTAAAAAGGTTCTTTGAACTTAACAATTACCTAATAATATAGGTAATTGAGATAATAATAATATGAGAAGTGTCTTATTACCAGATTAGCAATTTCGCTTTACAGCAGATACAATTTTATTTAACTTCAAAAATTATTTTATATATGCATATACTTCTCAAAATAAAAATAAAATTAAGAAAGGTCACATCACTGCTGTAAAGAAAAGTCTTCCAAAACACAAACTTGGTCAAAAATAGAAATGTAATACCTCTCATCTATATCCTGATTAGGTTTGAACTGATTCAACAAACTATAAATTAACAACAATAGTCCAGTGTAATTTTGGAAAGTTTTCATTCGGTAGACCCTTGTGAGGCGACCAGGTCCCAGTCTTGTGTCCAGGCATGTCTATACATGATGTGGTCTAGAGATGTGACAGTGATCAAGCCCTGGCACCTTGTGCCCTAGAGGTAGTATAGATGGACAGTTCATTTATTCTGTTGAATATTAGATATTTAGCCTGTTTTAAGATCTAAAAAATTCCTGCACGGCACTCAGTATTTTCAGTTGCATAAAGGAGAAAACAATCTTGAAAATTCCTAGAGAAAACAAAACGGTTCTTGCTATTAAGTGGTTAATTACAAGCCACAGCAGCAGCATCTGCTCCCTCTGCTCCATGCTTTGAGCAATGCCTTATTGGAAAAAGCTTCAGATTTGCAAAGAAAGGCAGGGCCTGGGAATTAGTATTTCTGCAGAAGGAGTAGTTTGAAAGCCATTGAATGAAGACTGTTAGCCACACTAACTTTCACTTAAAAGCAAAGATTTCAAGGGAGTTTTTTGTCTTTTGAGGTGCTGGTGAGTTTCAAGTTATTTAATATTTTATGTTCTAATGCTACAATAAATGTTCACAATATTAAGCTGACTTTAGATGGGAATGTAAAGATATAATAAATAATCCAGTCAAAAGCCAAGAGGAATAAAATTACAGACTAAGAAATCTAGTGGTATTGGAACTTTGGGAATTTTTTTAATCCCATGATTGGTCAAGAGGAACAATTAAAGAAATGTGCTTCTTTAAAATAAATAAGAATACATTATGTGTAGGGACTTCAAATGTTTAGCAGACCAGAACACTTGAAAATGAATGAACTTAATGCTATATTAAGTGTACTGAGAAAACAGACGAAATGTAAACCTAAGATAATATCACCAGACACCATGTGTTATTTAAAAATGGAAAACCATTAATTAGACATCTCTGAAATACTGATATATATTTATAAATAGCATAAACGATAACAGATTTTGAAGCAAAACATTCAGTCATTCAAATTCTGAGCCACTGTCTGGTAGTTTTCTGAAGATCAGATAATCTGCTAAAAGCAAGCAACATTTACTTTATCAAATATAGTATTAAGATATGTGGTTAAACCTGGAATTGTAGTGCACATTTAGTGATTATTTTGCAGAGAAGCCATTCTCAAATATAGGTACAGAAACATAAAAAAAAGGAAAGAGGTTTGAGATCTGTAGTTCTTATAAATATCACTCAGTGCACATCAAACGTACACTTAAACTGCATTAACAAAGCTAATGAAGCTAATTTAATAAAGTTTTGTATCTTGCATTCCACTTTGAATTCAAACTGATATACTACAAGGCCTGTATAATGTGAATTGGTTCCTGTGGCTCTACCAGTAAGACGAGAACTCTAATAGGAGAATCAACATGGTAAACTGAAGACCACCTCAAATATTGTCAGATCTGACAAACAGCAAATAATATCTCTTTCAGCCTCAACTTTTCTGATTGAAAAATACCAGTTGTCCCATTTTTTATGATTTGTGATTGGTGATGAAAGTACTTTCAGCTATTTCCATGCAAACTGACACTTTTGTCTTTCCATTAATTGAAAATACTCTTTCATTTGTGGTTGAAACTGTTTATTACTGTTTTAAATTGTCATTTTTAATGTTGTATTAGAGACTAAAGTGTTTTGGAATGCTTTTTCTAATTAATAGGTTTTTGTTTATAATAGTGAGTTGCAATGCCATCTGGTATTTTGGCATCGGGTGTTTAGGGCAATATCTTAAATAGTTTAAAGATAAATTATGAATTAGTAATTGTCGTCCCATAACTCTTTACTCCACTAATAGCAGACCGGTGTGAAAGCAAGTTCTAGCCCTACTAGAGAAAGCTTCAGCCACTCAACCTCCAGAGTCAGCTATTGATTTACAATACACCCAGCTGAGAAAAGTGAGGAGAGGCATTCCTCAGCACGTCATGCTTCTTGTCTGATCAATGCATCTGAAGACAGGGCACCATTTCCTACCACACTCTGAGAACTGAATAATGTTTCTGCAGGCATTGTATGTACAGTCTAGCATGTACAATCTAGCATTTGTATAAACAAGCTTAGAGTGAGAAGCCAAAGTAGGAAATTCCTTTTTTAAAAACCACTTCTCAAGTGCCAGGACACAACCATGGCAGAGCACTACATAAAGATAAGAATATCCAGTTATGAATAACAAGTCTTTAGTATGTCAACTAAAGAGAAGAGATCAATGCAATTTGTAAGGTCATGGCTCCAAGGAATTGAAGGACATTTAAGTCTGAGCGAAACATGCACAGTTAAAAGCCTAAAAATATTCCTGTTTCATTCATTGTGAGTCAAGGCCAAATTGGGGACTTAATATCATAGGTGGAAATGACATCAAACAGATTTTAATTTGACTTTGAGGAAAAAGCCTATGAAAAGTATAAATACAGAATAATTTTCAGTACTTAGCAATTTTGAGTAGGAGTTGGTTTGTTACACCTGCTTTCTTACTCTTAAAATTCCTTGTTTTCTCTACATTTAAAATTACATCAGGAGATATGAAAATGTCATGAGAATTTTTTTTCTCCCTTCCTCTCTTACTTTTCTTGCTCAGACTTTTTTTCCTCCATGAACTATTTTTGTCTTTCTGGCAAACCCATGGAGGACATGAGCTTAACATCATCCTTAAGGGGGTCCTAGGGAGTGAGATGCAAGCTCCCTCCCTCCAGCCTATGTGAGCCTTCCCAGGCAGCCAGGTTTGCTGGAAGATCAGTACTTTGGGAGTGTTTGGGGCTTGATGGCATCAAAGCTGGGTTTGCAGGTATGTGGTTGTGAAGTAAGGCTTGCTGTGGCTCAGTGATGAGGGAATTCTGGGGTGAACTACATGTTGACCACAGAAGCTTGTAGCAAGTCAGCAAGCAGGAAGAGGTGCATGGATCTAAAATATTCCAAATCCCATAAAGATCAAGGTAAAAACTGTTACCCCTGAAAAAGACAGTTAAAGTCCGGTAAGAGTGCAGAGCAAAAGGCATTTTTTTTCAGTGAGAACACCATGATCTTATGCATAACAGGTGGCCAAAGCCTAAGACTGTGATTAGGTACCTTTAAAAGCCTATCCCCTTAGTGACTGTGTCCCCTAAGAAGAAAGGACCTCAGTGAAAAATACATTACATCATATATATCACTATTCAACATACTACATCATCAAATCTTAAGATATTTGTTCTGAAATATGAGCACATAGATTTATCAGCAGCAATACGAAATGTTAAGATTCTGTTTTACTATTGATTTTTCTCAGGCTGCATCTGTATTATACTTGACAGAGTGCAGCCAAAGCTGAATTCTGTCACAAGCCTCTCTTGAGGCAACATGAACCTTCCTGTATTGCCTTTTACAGGCAGTTCTTCTGGGCTTGGGAGACAGTATGCTTTCAAATCTACAAATCTGCAGATATCTGAGCTTTTCTAGAAAAGTCCCTCTTGAATTACCTTTGGTTTTGTGCCCTGAACAGCAGACAGCTATGGTCACACTGCAGGTAAATGGGTTTACACACCTGTGAAATTTACCTTTTCAGAATAACTTCAAAGCTGTCCAAACCACATGAACCCTGCTGAAAGCAGGAAGAATGGATGGCTGTAGCTATTTTAGTCTCCAAACTCCTTTCAGAATCATCCCATTTATCCTATATGTAGTCCAATTGACCCACGTTTTAATTATTTCAGACTTCCTTCCGCTGCCATTGCTGGTGTAAATGTCTTCAATTTCTAGACGGAGTGATTCATCCCAATCTAAGAGTGCTTAACACAGCAGCTCAGCACATGAAAGGCAACCAAGCCTAAGGGCTGCTGAGGGTAGTGGAGTCTGTGGTGCTAGCAGTCATAATGAATCTGACTTTTATATGTGTCAAATGTCCTTGTCTTGGAGCCAAATTATGTTTAAATCATACAGTACTGCCTCTGCTGCCATACATATCTGAGGTCTGTTTTCCATCATTCTCACAAAGAAACAAGAAACTTTCTTTCCCCTTATCAAAAAATCCCTGCCCTTATTCAGAATTATTTTTTAGCTAGTTGCTTGGGCTATATCATCCTCCTGTATAATTTTCAGAAAGCAGAAGACTGATTGCCTTTCAGAGGCTCCTTGCAGCCTTTCTTCATTATTTCAAATTTCATTTTTTAGATGTTAACTCTGTTGTTTAAATTTTCAATTTACATCGACCGGTAATTTTGAAGATTTCCAGTCACATTTAGGAGATACAAACACCTGCAAAGATCCCTCATCAGGCTTATGCTCCTCTTAACATCTTCTTTTTCAAGATACTTTCCAAAACTCTTCAGCCGTTAGGCTGCTCAGCTACCAAAACTACTTCATCACCTTAAAGGTCTTCCTTCCCTCTGTGTCATCTGAGCATTTTTCCTTATACTTAGGTTGTACCATGTTTAGAGCAGCAATTCCCTCTCTCTGTGTTTGAATAGCACATACAGATTGGGATCCTACATTCCACATCTGAGCTCCTGCCTAATACAGGCATCCAGAAGTATCCATACGCCATACCAAGGCAACCTGTTATGCTGGTCACAAATCAAAATAGAATAATTTGCAGGTAAGAATCTGGATGTTAAGAAGTGTTAGAATTCAAGAGTGTGTACTTCAGATGAGCAGTATGAAGGATGTGTTCAGAACTGAGCCTGACAGAGCCAGAAATCAGGAGGTTTTTAATAACAAAGTTCCTGAAACTTCCAGAAGTAAAACACACCCTACAACACTGCAATATGGTATTTTAACAGGGGTGACAAACGAATGCCTCAAAAAACCTGAAATCTGTCTTGTTTTAAACCCCCAAAGCAGTTAACAATTACTGCTTGAGCAAAGCCACTTGAATTAGAAGCATTACACATAGAAATACACACCTGCAGACCACTAAAGAGAAAGACAGACAGCTCACTTTGTGGACTTCACTTCAAAATACTGCTAATCACAGTTGCACTACCCCCACCCATTGTTTAGCCATCTTCACAATGTCTTCTCACATGAAAGAGAGAAAATGGCTCATATTTCCAATCTGAAACTTATCTGAACAGACAGCTAAAAGCAGAAGCCACCCTTTTCCAAAGCGCTAAGTAATCAAGAATTCACACAAAAGTCAATATAAAATTCTTGTTACTCTGTACAGAGACCACATTTTTTCCCTCAGCACCAAAATATAGAGTTAAATATATTAGCTTAGAGGTATAGTATGAAATTTCAGCCTTATCTCATAGTCAATCTTACTTTCATCACAGGAGGAAAAAAACTTCCCAAAACAGACCAGTTTCCTGCATGTCAGCATTCTGCAAAGCATATAACCCTGAGAAATAAATGTCACTGCTGAGACATGCAGAGAAGGACTATGTGTAAGGCAGTCAAAGAAAAAGGGAGAGAAAATTTTGAGTAAAACACTACTAGAGAGCTAAACAGAGCTTAATGTCCTGAAGACATATTGTTTTAGAACAAAGAAATAGCTTTTAAAAATAAAAAATAAAACTTGGTCTTTCCCTCTCCCCTGCATTTTTAAAAATGGATTAATTCATATTTCCTCAGCCTTTTTTTCTCTCTTCCCCAAAACTCATCGTTAGATATTGTCTAGGAATTAGGCATGCAGACATAAGAGAGGGGGTTCTGTGTCAGCTACTTTGCTTTCTCTTGTTAGCACATCTCATATTTTGTCATTCTCTACTCTCAGGCAGTAAGCATTTTTGTTTCTGCCAGCAGAACCATTAAATATTATTTAGTGCTGGTTCAGTAGTAGTCTGAACTTAGACTTCACAGATGTACAGAAACCTGCTTGAGGGGAAAGCAGAGGGCAAGTCTGAGGTCAGCGCCCACAAGTGACAGACTCGCAGCCAGGCTGTGCAGCAGCTGGACAGCACGTAACCCTCAGCAAAACCACCAGCTGCACCGCCTGCAAGAGAGGGAATGGCTTGTACCAGGCTTCAGGCCTGGAATTCCCATGAACTGTGAGGATCCTTGGCACTGGCACTACATATAACATTGACCAGTTTTTTTTAAAAACTCATCACAGAATGTGTGTGCCCTTCTGAGCTGCTGCTCATTCCCAGCTCACTGCAGCAATACCCTCAGCAGATTTTGTTGTCAGCAGAGCACAGGAGACAGTGGTTCTTTCTAGGCCGGACTGAAATTTGTGTGTGAAACAAAGTGGTAGCACCACTGCTACTAGTGCTGTAAGAGAACAGTTTCAAAAAATTATTTTAAAATAAAAACCTTAAAATACTGTTTGAATAGAAGTAACTTTCAACTGGAATTCTACTTAAAAGGTGTTCGTAGTAATTAGGGCTTTTTTTCCTAGACTCATTGCACATGTATATAAGTAAAGCTGAAAACTTCTGTCTGCTCTACGTCCCACCCATGAAATGTGACAAGTCAGAGCAGGTACATTCCTCATACCTTGTGATGCAACACTACAGCATTTCCAAATGTAATTTGGAAATTTATAATTTGTAATTTATATTTCTATTAAAAGAA
>VYZQ01001578.1:0-27939 GCA_013400655.1 Mystacornis crossleyi
GTCCGGTCCGGTCCGGCGGATGCCGATGCCGATGGCGGGGCGCAGCGGCAGCGCGGGAGGCGCCGGGGCCGGCGGGCGGTGAGCACGGACCGGGCTGGGCCGGGCCGGGGCGTGGCGGAGGGGAGGTAGGGTGGGACCCCCGAGCTCACTGCTGGTCCCAGCGTCTCCCTCCGTTGCAGAGCTGGCTCCCGGCTGGACGGGCTGTTCCTGCGGCGGTTCGTGCGGCTCCTGGCTGTGCTCTTTCCTGGGTGGCCCTCCCCGAGCGCCCTCATGTTCCTGACGCTGCTCGGTGTCGCTTTGCTGGGTGAGCCTGGGTGGTGGGGATGGGGGCTGCACCCCACGTCTGCTCCCTGTGGTCCCCCACTTTGCTTTGTCAACGCTGTCCTTCAATTCCTTCCCCTGCTTGCCTTTCTCCTCCAGAGCAGCTGGTTATTTACCAGGTCGGCGTCATCCCCAGCCAGTACTATGAGGTCCTAGGGAACAAGGACTTCTCCGGATTCAAAACATTGACTGCCGTTGCCGTGACTCTGATCATTGTGAACTCCACGGTAAGACCAGAGGCTCACGTGTCTTGGGAGAGGAAGGGAAAGCTGCCCGTGGCTCCTGGCATGATCCTGGTCACAAAGGATTCAAGTCTGCTCATGCCCCGTGAGGTGTGAGGAGGATCACTATACAAACTGCTAGTTTTAATTTCATTTTGAAAAATGTTTGTTCTCACTTATTTCTTCCCATCTGTCTCTTTGCCCTCGTTCCAGCTAAAAAGTTTCGACCAGTTTATCTGCAACATGATGTACGTGAGCTGGAGGAAATCCCTCACTGAATATCTCCACAGCTGCTACTTCCAAGGCCAGGTCTACTACAGCCTGCACGTGCTGCGTGAGGACATTGATAACCCGTAGGCTGCCGACAGCTTCTTTCAATATCTTGCTTGGCTTCTCCTGGGCTGCTGCGCACCTTTTCCTGAGTTCTCTGTGTCTCTGGGTAGGGGCTTGAGCCCTAGAAGCTTTTACCATCTAGGCACAAATCTAGGCACCCTCTTCTGCCCTGGTGGAAGGTGATACCTGTTGCTGGGAACTGCTGTGACTGCTGGTCGTGATGGTTTTAGGGGCAGGATGTTTCAGCTGTGAGGAAAATGCCTGTCAGAACACGGGTCTAGTGCTGCTATAAAACATGCTGTCTGCAAAATCAACCCTTGACACTGTGTGATGTTGCAAAGGGTCTGGCTGGAGTCAGCAGTGCCTCTCCTTGCCTTCACGCAGCCAGCGCCTTAGGACAGTCCCTGTTCTGTTTGAACTTCAAACACCAGAATCTGCAGCTGAGCACAGTTCAGTTGTTTTTTTAGTGGTTTAATAACCCATGAGAGCCACATCCAGGAAGGGCTTTGTTTTGCACTGTATGAGGGCTGCATTTCCCTTTCCTGTTTCTAGGAAGGAAGTGTCAGAGGCACTTGAAATATAAGAGGAGGAGCATTCAGTCTCTCCTTGTGGATCCCAGCCCCCCCACCCCCAGAGGTCCCTCTCCAGTTTGCTTTGTGCACTGTCCTGCCTACTGCAGAGCTGTTGATTTACCTGGGCTGTGCAGTGAAGGTCGACTGCCCTTCCTCACAGCTGTGTGTGGACCTTGGCCTTCCAGCCTGTCCTTGCACACAGGGCACTGCTGTCGTAGTTGTGCACTGTGAAGAGCTAAGGATCCTACATTAGACATCATGTGAGAGGTCACAGAATAACAGAATATTCTTAGTTGGAGTGGGCCCACATGGATCATTGAGTCCAACTCTTCAAGTGAATGGCCCACATAGGGATTGAACCCGTGGCGTTATTAGCACCATGCTTTAACCAACTGAGCTAATCTCAGTGTAGAAGCCTTTTTTCCCCCCTCCAGAATTTAAAGTTATTATTAAATACTAGCTGAGAAACTAGAAATCAGGAGGTAATGTTTTCCAAGTTACGTGTTGTTACACAGTTGTTGTGATGCTCCAAGCTCCCCTCTGCTGGAGTGGGTACCTCTGATCTCGTCACTGCACTGGTGCCATTCCCCATGTTGATGGCACCAGAAGAGACCATGCCCAGGGTCCTGGGGAAAAATTGCAGTCTCCTAACTCTTGCTAATAGTGGTAACTTCAAGGAACTGAAGCAGCCTCTGCACTTCTGCTTCCTGTTGCTCCTGGCTGCTTGTCCTTATTTCTTCATTGCAGAGCAGGGTGGTTTGTGTGGCTGCTGCAAGAAGACATGCTGGGTATCTAAGGGGGAGCAGCAAGCAAGGAGAGAGGGCTCAGCCTGGGTCAAACAGCTCTACATGTTTGGCAGTAGGTGATCATCATCAAGCTGATGCACTTTCAGGTTGATGTTGGGTTTACTCCCACTATCCTTAAATGCTCATTTCTGACAGTGTTTTGCAGTGGTATGGAGTTGCAAGGAGAGGTTAAAAAGCCATGTCTGTCACCAGGGCATGCAGCACTTCCCAGGCAGTGCAGCACATTGAAGCCAGAAGCTCCTGCAAGCCTGTCTTTTTCTTTGGGGTTGGGAGGGGAAGCAGAGGACAGAGGCCACTCACCACATGATTATTCTGCTCAGGTTTATTTTTAACTAGGGAATGTGTTCACATTGTGCAGTGAAATGTAGGAGACAACTGGGTCAGTCTGCTCTGCAGCAAAAGAGACAGCTCTCCTGACCTTTGCAGACCAAATGTGTGGGATTACTGTGGAGTATTTCTCATTATACCTTGCCTCTGCTCCAACATTCAGTCTTACTGTTTAGTGTGGTTTTGGTGCCACTGCAAAAATTCTCTTAAATCTTGCAATTCCTTGACAAGAGTCTTTCCCTGCACCAAGTCCGTAGAGAACAAACTAGAGCAACAAAGAGACCTCCCATGACACAGTGCAAACCAAATTAAGCGTCAAATGCGTGGAGTCGTCCACTTTGAAGGAATGATGGGTTCCGAGTGGCATTACAAACTCCAGCACTCAGTTGTAACCTTTCCACTGGAGCTTAGCACAGC
Organism: Mystacornis crossleyi; assembly: GCA_013400655.1. Lineage (NCBI taxonomy): Eukaryota > Metazoa > Chordata > Aves > Passeriformes > Timaliidae > Mystacornis > Mystacornis crossleyi. The sequence continues at coordinate 2,998 of VYZQ01001578.1, forward strand.
AGGCTGAAGCCCTCATACGTGTGCTCTGGGCAAGTGAAGTGCTGAGGGTGTAAATATACTGAAATTCTTCCTAGTTACCCCAAGTGCATCTCCTGCTCAGCAGTGGGAATAGATGGGACTTGAGGGTCTGTCACCTATGTGCCTCCTGCTAGTGAGGTGAGAAAGCTTGGTGTGCTTCTTCCCGCTCTTGGGGGCTCGGGTGGGTGGAAGCACTTCCTTCTTTGCAGCAAAGGGACCAGAGGCACTCCATTCAGAGCCAAGGGACCAGCTACTGTGGAAGGGTAGCTTTGATGGAAGTGTTTGCAAATATTCAACAGCTGGTGAAGGTCTGGCCTGTGCCCTAGCCTGTCCTGGTGGGTCTGATGGCATCTCAGCTCAGTACTGCAGGTTGGGGGGAGAGTCAGTAGTTTTTCATAGTACGGGGGTTGTTCCAGGAGAGGAATAACGGACAGTGATGCAGAGACCTTCAGCACAAGTGTTGAACAATGTTGTTGAAAGTGGAACAAGGGATAAATACAAGGAACAGGGTGAAAGCAATGGCAAGAGCTGTTCTTGCTGGGTGCCAAGAAGGCGCTTGGGTGGGTCCTGCTGGACCATGAAAATGGTCTCCTGTGGGGGAGCTGCAGGTCCTTCCCTGCAAGGTTGTTCACCTGCACCCTCTCCTACGTTCATGCAGTGTAACAGCCTGGTTTGTGCCTTGTTAGGGTTTAGTACTGGCTCTTGCTTCTGGGCTGTAACAGTGTCAGTGGCTCTTTGTGTTGAGCAGGGACCAGCGCATCAGCCAGGATGTGGAGAGGTTCTGCAGGCAGCTCAGCTCCATGGCCAGCAAGCTTGTCATCTCACCCTTCACACTGGCCTACTACACATACCAGTGCTTTCACAGGTAAGGATGTATCCTGGCCCTGCTTGCATGCCTCTTTTCTGTGTTCTTTTTTTTGGAGCCTGCCACCCATGTTACAACTCCCCAGATGGGTATTTGTACACCTGGGTGGGTGATCTCTACGCTCTAAAGACAATTCCGCCTTTGGGATGCTGGGATGTGCAATGTTGTCCCCCAAACTTCTGTGAAAGCCAAGAGAGGTGGCAGCTGAAGGCTCTGACTGCTTGAGCCTAATGGTGTGGGAGTGTCCTTCTGCTTGGATTATTAGCTGACTTCTCTTTCTCCTCTAGCACAGGCTGGCTAGGCCCAGTGAGTATCTTTGGGTATTTCGTCATTGGGACGATGGTTAACAAAGTGTTGATGAGCCCAATTGTGTCTAAACTTGTGCAGCAGGAAAAACTGGAGGGAGATTTCAGGTGAGTCCCAGCAGAGCTGTGTTTTCACTGCCCTTTGGCAGCTCCTGTGAAAGCTTCTTCTTTGTCCCCATTCAGTGGTGTGTATGTAGCTACTTCTCTTATCTGTGACTTTCCCCACACTCCGAGAAAGCTACCTGTGCAGTGGTGCCTCAAAGTCAGTGTACTGAGCCCCTGCCAACCATTCACAGCCTTGTGTCATGGCAGGCAATGCCCTTGGTTCAGTAGCACAGCTCAGTCTTCAGGCTGTTTGCCTGCTCATCGTTGGTGCTGCTTCTAGGGATGTGTTGAAGAAAAGTGCACATGGACCTTCCTTGGCTGCAGAGGCACATTCAGTGAACTGCATCTACTGACAGAAATCAGGTTTCTGCTTCACCCCTGCCTTCACTGTATTCCTAAAACAGCCCAGCCTTTCCATATGCTCTGTAACTCACCTCCTCCCCCTTGCTTGCAGGGTTGGCTGTGTGTGTAGCAGGAGTTTTCTAGCTTTTCCTGGGGCTCGGGGCATCCAGGGACAACAGCATGAGCTGTTGTGGCACAGGGAGCCCAGCCCAGGGCAGTTGGCTGCAGTGATTCTGTATGGTGGAGATGCTGGACTAGCAGCAAACAGTAAGCCCAAGGGCTAAGAAGATCTGTGCAGAGAGCAGGATACCAAACAAATGCACGAGTGAGCTGGCCCTGAATAATGGCACCTTGTGTTAAGCCTTGGTTTCTGGTGCCTTTCTGAGCAGGTTGAGTATTTGTGTCAAGAAATGCCTCAAATGACTGCTCTAACATGCAAGACAAGTTTCCTCTAGGAATGGTTTTGGCTACATAATTCACTGAGCATTTGTGCACAATTACGATGTTTTTTTGGTTGTACAGGTTCAAGCACATGCAGATTTGTGTCAATGCAGAGCCAGCTGCTTTCTACAGGTTAGTAGTGTTAATTTCTTTGTATCCTCAAAAGGATTGTCCCAGTTCAGGGCATCCTTGTTGTGTTCACGTATCCCAAAGGAGCCCAAATTCTGTGTCTGCAGCCAGAGCTTTCTATCCCTTCCATTCCACTGCAGCATCATACAGCCCTGACACTCTGTTCTTTGCATTCTGTGCATCATCTGTAGAAATAATCCACAGCAGCTGGAGACAACTATTTTTCCTTTGCCTCCTTTCTAACATCCCTAGAGGCAGATACAGATTTGGTGCTGGCTTAGAGACCATTACTGATGTTTTGCCAGGTCCTTGCCTGGAAGATTGCTCAAAGTCTTATTGCATCTGGTTCCTCTGAGGACTTGTTGCATGTTGCTTCTGGCCCCTTCCTGCTGCTGCTAGCCTCCGTGTCTTCTGTGTGCTAGCTGCTACCTGGCCACCTTACCTCTGCTTTCTCCTCTTGGTCAGTCTGTGCCCTGACCCTCCAAATGCTGTACTGGTGCTCTGAATTTGCTCAGTGCCATTCACTGAGTGAATGTGCTGAGCAGACAACCAGGAGCCTGGCAGCACTTCCCCTGTTTAGTGATGCCCTGAAGCCTGTTGAGCTGCTGCTTGTTCACAGAAATATTGAGAACCCAGGAAGAGCCATGAATTTGCTGTAGCTTGTGTTGGGGTGGCAGAAGGTTGTTGCTTCTCTCGTCATGAGTCTGCCTTTGCCCTGCATGTTGCGAAATTACACTTCTTCCAGGAATTGTAGCACCTGTCTTCTCTCTGGCCTTTCCTGCCTGTGATCTGTATTCGGCTCCTTCATGCTGCAATGAGTGGGCATTTCAAGTGTTGTGGTTCTGTCCCCACAGTGGTTTGATACAAAATCACTGATTTCGTAACAACTTATATTGACAGACATGAAACTGATTTAAGTAACTGAAATCAATCTTGGTTTGCACTGGCAAGTCTGAGTTATTTCTTTGTGGACTGATTGATTCTTACTGGTTGGTGATAAATTTTTGTAATGGAAAAGATGTTCTACTTACATGCCCTTATTTAAGATGCAGTACTTTCCCTCACAATTTTGAATTTTTTTATCCTATTACTAAGTAGAAAAAGGAAAGTGGATTATTATACCAGAAAACATAATGTCTTGGTTCAGTACCATGTTTTAGTAGAAAAGCTTCACTTTATGGGAAACTAGAACTTAACTGAGTTGCACACAACCAGGCATTTTCATGGTATGCATCGTAATTAAAAATAAAGGATTTTTTTAAAAGGTTGCATTCCTAGAATCCTGCAAAAGGAGGAGCATATGGTGAGTGAATGGTTTTGATTGCTTGACTTCTCTAGCTTGTGATCTTGTCCTCTTAAGACTGCCTAACCATTGTTTCGGTAAAGAAAGAAACAGAAGCAGAGCACTGCCACCTTTATACTTCTTTTATTACTAAGCCTTTGGCAAACTTGCTTTAAAAGTGAAGTGAATGGGAGGAAGAGAGGAAACCAACACGGCAATCTCTCCTCATTTGCATAGAATAATAGCTCCGGTCCCGGTTCCTTTCTCACCTTTAATTCCTTGTATCCAAGGCTTTGACCTTTCCTAATACATGAACAGGAAAGACTGCAGCTCAGTAGTTACCTGAGCTGTTTCGGAAGGCAGTAATGCCAAACTGAATTCTAACTGGGTGCATTTTTGAGAAAGAAAATGTATTTTTCTATGAACTGAGAATCTTTAGAAATGAGGCTTCAAAAACCTTAATTTGGATGGTTTTGTGCTGCTTCTGACTGTATTTTCTTGGGCCCTAGTGACTCCTCTGTTGCATAGACCATGGTGGGAGCGTGGTTTGTGTAGCGAGCACAAGCCTGTGTTGGATGTCAGGGGCAGTAGCTGCCATGGCAGGTGGGAGTCTGAAGTGAGGTGTGGAGCTCTCTCTGCCTTTTGCCACCTGAGGGCAGCCCAGGCCCTGCAAAGCAGCAGAAGGAGCTGTCACGCTTGCTTGAAGGTGATGGTTTAGAGACGATACATCTCCTTGCTCCTGGCTCAGCCTGGCCATTGGAGCATCACCACTAACTTGTGTGGTGGGTGACCTGATGGAGATGGCCCTGGGAAAGGGGGAGTTGTAGGGCTGGGGTACCCACACTGGGGGTTGCACTGCTCAGGACTCGCCTTTGTCCCATTCCTGTGGATTGGGGAACGGGAAGAGGTGGACTGAGGCTGCTGGCCATGCAGGCCGTGTGGGCTGATTATCATCCCCTCGACTCTCCTCTGCCCTCTCTGTTCTGGCTCCAGCTGTGTAGCAGTGCCATCCCTCTTTTCCAACCAGGCTGTGTTTGGGAACTGTGTTTGACCTGGGGTGTGCATTGCTTTGGGCTGGAACCTCGCTGACAGTGTCTGGCCTGGCTTCACCTCCTCCTGCTGCAACAGTAGCAGCCTTGGGCTATGGGAGAGATTTGCAGGACTGCTTGCTTCCTGGTGATACTCTTCAGGAAGGTAGTCCTGGCTGTTCGGTTCCTGGTCAATAAGGAGCTTGTTAGTTGGAGGCAAAGGTGCCAGGCCCGTTCCAAGCTTCAGTCTTAAAGCCCATGGTCCTGGGGTGTCTGTGGCATGTTGCAATCTTATTTTTACAGGGCTGGGCAAGTGGAGCACATGCGCACAGACCGGCGGCTGCAGAGGCTGCTGAAGACCCAGAGGAAGCTTATAGGCAAGGAGCTGTGGCTATACAGTGAGTGGGCAGTTTGGGGGATGAAGTGGGGTGTGCGGTAGCTCCATTGTGGTGGCCCATAGGCTGGGGAACTCTACTGGTAGAGCAGTTGGGTGGGTGTTGTGTTTTCTTCTTCTGCCTCTTGCTGGTGCATGAAAGCCCTGAATGTGAACAGAGGGTGCCTCCTGCAGTGCTACGTGGGAATCCTGTTGTGTAAAAGCCTCATAAAGAGGCAAAGTTGTGAAGGACCCAGAATCTGGCTTTTTGTGGGGCAGGTGTTCAAAGGCCAAGAAAAGAGGGAAGGGCTTGAGCTTTGGGGACTGTATGTGGTTGGGAGCTGTGGAAACTTCTTTCCTATAGAGCCTGTCCCTTAAGCACAGTTGTCCCCTGAAAATACTCTCTCTCCCTTTTTCAGTGAGTCCAGGTGTTGGCTTTAAATGATCCCTATAAAGACAGCTCTTCCCGATTCCAGCAGCATAATAAGCTTCTGAGCAGTGTATAGGAGGGAGAACCCTGAACAGAAGTGTCTGTGGGAATTTGGGATCTTAAGTCTTTCTGCCTGTTTTGTGCTCCCAAGACACACTTCATGGCAAACCATCTCACCCCAGAGCTTCCTTTTTGCCTTCCCTCCTGTTTACTGTGAGTCAGTCAGGCTCCTGAAGCGTAGCAACAAGCAGGCAAAGTGGCTTTTGCCCCATAGTAGTCCCTGAGCTGTGTGTCTGGATGATGTTTCTCTGCTCAGGGGCCTGCCCCAAAGTGCTCTTTGCTTGGCAAAGGGATTTTCACCCTGGTGCTTGCGCTATCCTGCAAAATGGGGTTTTCTGCTCCGGTTCATCATAAAGGGCCAAGGCAAGAACATGGCTCTTTCTCTGACTGGCCTCAGGGTCAGCACTTGGGCCTGGCTGGGACAGAAGTTTCTATTTTTACTCACCGTTTTCTTTCAATGTGCTTGTGCCTAGTTGGGATCAACACCTTTGACTATCTGGGCAGCATCCTGAGCTATGTGGTCATTGCCATTCCCATCTTCTCTGGGGTCTACGGCGACCTGAGTCCAACAGAGCTTAGTGCCCTTGTCAGCAAGGTGAGCTAAGGGTGATCTCTGTGACCCCATTGTGGAGGGCAAGCAGGCACTCAGTATGGATGTTTCATGTGGGGCTGGTGGCCCTGGGGCTAGATAACCTGCAGCACTTGATCTTCAGGTTAGACTGTCCCTACCCACCGTGTCATGAAAATGGGAGCTTGTAGCCAGCTGGTAAATGATTAAATTGGGGGTGAGAACTGTCAAGGATATATCTACGTAAGTGTTTCCTAGTTCAGACCTCTGTGTCTAAAAAAACTGGGAGGTCAGAAAGTCTCTGGTTTTCAGCAGTGTGGGTGGGGATGGAGTCTACCGAGTGCTGTGGGTCTGGGTTATGCCCTGTGCTACTGCCCGTGGTGAGCCTGGCCACCAGTGAGGCAGAGCTGGCTTGCATTCAGCTTCCTGATCTGACTCGTTACCAGATACTCAAAACTGGCTTGTGATAGAGAATGCAGAGCTAAAAATAGCTAAGTGGGCACTGCAGGCTGGGACGCCCTGCTCTGAGCCATATACGGTGCTGAGGCAGGGTTGGTGGCATGGAGCTGTGTGACTTGGGCAAGCATGCTGGGCCCTAGGCAGGCCAGCAGGCACTCTGCAAACACCATCCCTGGGTGACAGGACATATGTCCACCTGGCAAAAGCTGCTGTCCTGAGCAGGGAAGCCCTGCTTCTTTCATATGTGGTCATCTTCACTCCCACCTCCCTGGGTGACTTCACCATCCCTCATTCATCTTTCTGAGACAGCTGATGTGGCCTGTGTGGACTCCTTCGCTGCCTGCTTGGAGTCATGGAATAAGGGCCAGTACCCCAGCTCAGCGCTAACCCTTACTCTGGCATGTGATTTCTCCCCAGAATGCCTTTGTTTCCATCTACCTCATCGGCTGCTTCAGCCAGCTCATAGATCTCTCCAGCACTGTGACTGATGTAGCTGGCTACACACACAGGTGAGCTTATCTGTGGGCTTGTCTCTGGAGGAAAGGGAAGTGCAGGACAAGACTGCCCAGGTCTGTGCAAAAAAAAACCCAACCAAGTTGCTCTTGGGCAAGCATGGATATTGTGAGGAGGCTGCTGGAATTGTCCTGGCATTCATGCAACCTCTTGTGTGTCTAGGATTGGTGAACTGCAGGAGACCTTGCTGAGCCTTGGCAGAAAAAAAAATGGTAACTACTCAGAAGCCAAAACCAGTTGGGATTTAGACGGGTGAGTTGCCTCTCAGCAACTGGCTGGCTTGCAGCTTATGTGCCAGAGTGTGGGGTTGCCATGAGATGGAGGTGGCCCTCGGTATCACAGTCTGTTGCATGCATTTGGTTGGAGCAGGCAGTGCTCACTGTGAATTGTCATTCCCAGGGTGTATGGGGCAGGGCTGCTGTCATAGAGGCACAGGAGGTCTAAGGTGCCTGATCTTTGCCAATCTCAGCGCGGTTGCTTAGCCCCGAATCTCTTGTTCTTTGTCTTGGTGGTGGCCCAGCAGCCATTCTGGGGAGGACCCAGTGCCAAGGGACACAGCTTTCCTTCTGGAGCGAGTGACACTCTCAGTACCCTCCTCTGGCAAGCTGCTCATCAAGGACTTGAGCCTCAGGATCTCACAAGGAAACAGTGTGATGATTGTGGGAAACACTGGTACAGGGAAGACATCTCTCCTGAGGGTCCTCGGAGGACTCTGGGAGAGCACACGGGGTAAGGAATGCTACTTGCCTCAGCTGTCTCTTTCTCACCCAAGGCTGCCCTGAGTTTGGAAGGTAGCAGTGTGGCAGTTTGTGAGGCCAGTGCCACCATGTGATGGTGAATGTGTCACTGATCCACTGATTTGAGCCACCCATCTCTGTCACAGTCTTTGGCTCTCATTGCTTTGCTCTGTGCTGCAAACTGTGCTCTGTGTTGCACTTCTGTGGGGACTTGGCTGCTTCATGGGACAGGACTACATGGGGCAGTGGGGAGTTGCTGCCTGGTACTGCAGGTGTGATGAGTGTCTCTGTGCAGGGAGCATCAGGATGCTGACCTGCTTTGGCCCCCGGGGAGTGGTGTTCCTACCGCAGCGGCCCTTCTTCACGGATGGAAGCCTGCGTGAGCAGGTGAGCCCAGGGGCTGTGTCTGCTCTGACCTCAGCTCTGCTCCCAGTTGTGGTGATGCCTTGCAAACCTGCAATATGGAGTGCAGACAGACCTGCAAGAGGGAGGATGCCTGTGGTTGCTCCTTCCCTTGTGCCTGAGTTCACGCTATTGCATCTCTGATGGACAGTGTCCAGCTCCCTCTGACATGGTTTCTTTTGCTCTCTTTACACAGGTGATCTATCCCCTGAAGGAGATCTATCCACTTTCAGGTTTGTGGAAATCCATTAGAGCAATTAACCAATGCTGTGATATTGGCTCACTGTCCTGTACCCACTGCAGCTTCTCCCCTGCCATGTCCCATCAGGAGCACTCATCTATTTTGCTTTTGTTGCTCTAGTGTTCCCTAGATTAGTATGTGTTAAGGTCAACTCCGTGTCCCCTCCCTTTTGTGAGGGAGCATACTCACTTGATAAGAACTTTGTCTCCTAGTACAATGAGAGCAAGCTGGCCATGCTCTTCCTGCTGTGGTAGACATGATATGTGTTGCTGTTGGGATAGATCTGATTTGTTTGGTACAGCCTGACTTTCAGCAAGCCATGTTTGCCTTCATCTCATTTTCCATCCACCTCCACCTTTTACTGTTCACTTGTTCAAAATTATGTCCCAGGGCTTTGCACACTGTTGTGGACAGAATATATGGATCCTTTCTCTCCCCTGCCCTCTTCCAAAGCCAGACCACATGTGGTCTTGGAGATGTCCAGCAGTGTTACTGCTGCTTTCAAACACTTGGGAGTCACAATCTTGCTGAGAGTAACTACAGCCATCAGCTACTGTTGTGGCTCTCCAGCAGCTTCAGAGATGTCCATGGCAGATGCACAGCCCTTCTACTCAACTTCCACAGATGCTGCCTGTACCAGCTCAAGTGTATGTTCTGCTCCACGGCTGACTCACCCTGAGGTTTTTCTCTTCTCACGTAGGGTCCTTTTGCCAGCTGTTACCTGAACCCTGTTCCCATGGCTCCACCATTTGCAGTGTGCAGTCTCAGCTCTAAGAGAGCAACAGTTGGGATGGGCCTTGGCAGCTGAAGCCTGGATCCTTGTGTTCTGGCTGTGGTCGTGGACTGAGGCAAATCTTAAGTGTATCTGTGGAGCCCAGCTACCTCCTGGCCTACTGCTTGCAGGCATGGTTAACATTTTTAAGGAAGGTCAGGTTTTGGGGCTATTTGTGCCAAAGATCAGGATCTGGTATAACTAAGTGGTCAAGTCAACTGCATTGAACCTCAGGAGATCCTGCAGTTCTCCCCTCCTGCCCCAACTCCTCCATGCAGCAGTGGCCTCAGCACACATTGCCTCTGCTTATGCTGTATGGCTTTCTCCCTAGGGTCTGCAGATGATGAGAGGATTGTGCAATTCCTGGAGCTGACTGGGCTGGTGAGTCACTGGTAGCACTGCTGCCTTCTTTCCTGGTACCACCAATGAGGGAAGAAGGGATGATTGTTTGTGGCAGCATAGCATGACTGTGTGCTGAACTTACGTGGGGACATTGTCTGTATCTGGGACACAGCTGTCTATGGGACAGAAAGAGGAGGAGAGATCTAAGTGGGGAAAGGGAGACTGGCAAGAAGGGGGAGTTATGCTCAGGGCCATAGGCTGACAAGGTTGGGGACTGTGTTCACAAGTCTGCTGTGCTCTCTGTAGACTGATTTGCTGGCAAGGGCTGGAGGACTGGATGAGCAGGTGGACTGGAACTGGTAAGGGAGCTCACTCTCTGTGCGAATTTGGGTGATTTCTGAGTGGGGAACACTTCTAAGCAGATGCACATTGCTGCTGGATTTATCTGTGTCAGTCTGTGTCCTGCGAGATGTGGACATTATACTGGAGCAAAGCCTTCGTGGCCCAAGCATCTATGTCGACAATCACCAGCTGTGGTGTTGTGCAGGCAGCAGACTGTGTACAAGGGTGCAGAGCCAGTCCCAGCATGGAGGGGGGCACAAGGGACACACAGGGACAGTTGTTTGCTGGTCTCCGCTATCAGAAGCCATAAGATTTTCAACAAATGAGCTCTGTTTCTTGAGGGAGGTCCTGAATCTCGACCCTGTTGCAGGTATGACATCCTGTCCCCAGGGGAGATGCAGAGGCTCTCATTTGCAAGGCTCTTCTACCTCCAGCCAAAATATGCAGGTGAGTGACTGACTACAAAAGAAAAGAGGGAAAAAAAAACAAAGCCAAGGTCTTTGGTATATAGAGAAGCTGGTACAGAGAGCTTGTGAAATCCCTTTTGTGCTAGGAACATGCTTCATCTTGGCCATTATTTTATCAGCATAGCACACAGAGGATTCATTTGTGAAATGTGAAAACATTTCATTATTTGTGTGGAGGGTGGTACATCAAGAGGCTGTATATAAGACATTTTCTTCTCAGGAACTAGTGATTAACGTTCATGGTTCACATCCAATGGCAGCAGCAGCAGAACTTTGTCAGCCTGCTCACCAGTTGCTATGTACAGAAGTGCATGTGTTGGGGAGTGTGGCAGCAGCTGTCATATCTGAAGCTCACAAACATCTCTAGGCTTGTGGGGCAATATGGAAAGTTTAGCCCTCACATGGCAAAAGAAGACAAGGAGCAGTGGGACAAACAGTCCTGGGAGATCACAGAAGCATCTGTGATTAGCTAGTGGGGCCAATTCCTTAGTCTCTTCTGGGGGCTTGGGCTGTTGGAGAACTTGCCATGAGGGGCAGGTTGGATGTGGGTAAACAAAGTCCGTGTCGGTAGCAGTAGCTACATGTAAGTACCTCTCTTTCCCCTAAAGCCTGTGTCACGACTCAGTGCTGTCTGGGCAGAAGGAACCTGTGGATTGCAAACTAAAAGCTGTAGAGATGATTGGAATTTATTTGCTCCAGGTCTAGTAGTATTTACCCTTAATGGTCAGGAAGGTGCCACAGGCCATCCTACATTCTCCGTGTAGGGTCTGTGCTGGAAGAGTGCACTGGCTGCTCTTCAGCCTGGCACTCTGGCACGTGGTCTGTCTGGAGAAGGCCATGTCTTGGCTTTTGCCATGATGGGGATGAGGCAGTGGCTGGCAGCTGCTGAGGGAGAGGAATGAGGTCAACGGTGTGGTTTGGATGGATTGCAGCACTTGAGGGGAAGGACAGCTTTCATAGCTGACTGACACCAGCTGTGCCACAGGAATACCAGAGTCCTTAGGTTTCTCCTCATTTGCCTTCTGCAGATGCTCTTCACATATTAACTCCAGTCAATATGTGAAATGTTCTTGGGAGTTGTTGCTCTTGCCTACAGGAGATGTCTGGGTGGGAGAGGATTTGTCGGGCTTATGACTTTTCTTTCAGTTCTAGATGAAGCCACCAGCGCCTTGACAGAAGAGGTGGAGCATGAACTGTACCGTCTGTGCCTTCAGCTGGGCATGACACTGATCAGTGTGGGACACAGACCCAGCCTGGAAAAGGTGAGACAGGGAGGCAGCGCTCCATGCCTCCCTCGTGGTGGCAAGAGAGAGGAGGTAGAGAGGATCTCTGGCGAGCAGAGGGGAGTGACTAAGGCTGGAGGACCTCACTGTGGGTGGACCATGCCCTTGTAGAGGTATCCCTCAATGTTGTATTATTGAATTGCAGTTCCACAGCTGGATTTTGAAACTTCATGGGGAGGGAAGATGGGAGCTCACTCGATGTGAGAAGATGAAGAGGCTCCCCTCTGGGGAAGGACACTGAAAAACATGCCCCTGCCTGGCCAGCCAGAGAACCTGCACACGTGTGGGAAAGCTCTCAATAGCAGACATGGAGCTGCCAAGCCAGCAGCTGTGTCAGTGAGGGATTCAAACAGTGTGAGACCAGTTCTGGATTTTGCTGATGGACACAGAACATGTCTGAACTCATGATACGGAGTTTCGCCAAGAGCAGATGCAACTACGCCATCCTTCTGCCAGCCTCCTCCTGCCTCCCTGGTTCTCATGGGAGAAATGAGCTGAGCTGCTAGGCCCCCCTGAGAGAAGATGCTGCCTCATGGATCTTGTAGAAGCAATGACCAGAGAAACCTCCACTTTGTCCAAGATGCAGTGGTGTGAGGCTAGAATGCAGCCTCCTTTTCTGCCCTCTGTGCCCTGCTAGGAGCTCTGTCTTTGATACACAGCTCTGCTATGTATCAAAGAACAGATTTATGTAGCTTGTGGCTCTGTCAAGAATTGTGTTCCCCAGCAGGAGACGAGGGGAGAATGCTGGCACAGAAAAGGGGCATGTCTCTGCTCTCCATATAACACACGGCTATGGCTAAAAAGACCATTTTTGTATTAAAATCTGGGGCTTGTTTTCAAACTGTTTTTATGGAAAAGAGTTAGTATTTGTTAACCAGACTGCTGCGTGTTTTCTTTCTGGGGTTTGCTTTGGAGGAGATGCAATGGTCCTGGACAAGACTATTGCTGAAGAGGAGAGTGGAGGCAGGAGTAGTATCCCTATCTAGGGCTGGACATCCTACCTGCTGCTACCTCTGCAGCTACTGCAAGGCACAAGGAACCTCAAGGAGGACTTTTGCCCTCTGCTTTCGTGGGAGGAAACAGCTTGTCTCCCCTTACTCTTCTGCCTCTGATGAGTCATGTTCTCTCCCCTGTCTACACAGGTTTGTGGAGACAGGTTTTGAGGGTATCTGTGTTGTGGAGACATCACTCTAAGACTGCAGTGGAGGTGTGATCCGAGCACTTACTGGCCACCGCTTGCTTAGTGGCTTTTTTTGATGTTTCCCTGGTTTTGCAGTGAAGGAGGAGGAGGTGGCTGCTGACAGAGCCAAGCTAGCGGCCTTTCTGCTGCTCCACAAGGTGCTTGTGTCCCTCTATGATCTGCTGCACAGCCTCATGGTCATCCAGGGTGGTTAGGTCCCCAAGCTCACTGGCCTTGTCCTCCACAATTTTCCGTAGCACCCGACGCATAATCTTACCCGAGCGTGTCTTGGGCAGCCGGTGTGTGACCTGTGATGGGGAGGAGCAGAGTCAAGGCTGAGGGAAAGGGCTTGGCCAGTCTGCCAGTGGGGGTGTTGGACCAGTTTGCTTGTATTACCTGAACATAATCTGGAGCTGCGTACTTAGCAATCTTCTTTGAGATGAGCTCCTGTAGCTCAGCAGCAAGAGTCTCCTGTGTGTAGGCACTGTCCTTCTTCAGCACAACAAACACGTAGGCTCCTGGCAGAAGGACCACCAGCTTACTGAGCACTGTGCATATCATGCCCCCGAGACCCTGCCTGGACCTAGTGCCAGGAGAGTCTCACTCTGCTGGTAGCCTCAGGGGATGCTCTGTAGCCAAAACTGAGTGCTTTTGGCCACACAAAAGCACTGCTGCTGCCACCTTATGCAAAGCCTAGCTGGTCTGTAGTGTGGGTGCAGGTTGTGGTGGCTGTGCTGAGATTCCTGCTAACATGCTGTACGGTGTGGACACAGCATTGCTACCACTGCCACTGCCCACTGCAGTGCCATAGCCCTGGGAGAGGTGTTTTGGGGCAGGAAAGAAAGCATCTTACCTTCTCCCTTAATCTCATGTGGGTAGCCAATGACGGCAGACTCTGCCACTGCCACATGGTGATTCTGGAAGAGAACAGGGCAGGGGTTTGACTCAGTGCTTTTGGCAGGCTGGCTGCCACCCGGGAGCTGCCGTGACCTGACTTGGCTGCTGCAGCCCACAGTACTGCAGAGATGTAAGGAAGGGCCTCAGATGGCCTCTGCCCTTTTTGCTTCCTGCCTCAGTAGGTCTGCAAACAAAAAAAAAAAGGGGTCTTTTCCCCCTTCCCCTGTCTGCTTTAGGCTTGCACCTTGTAGACCTTGTTCTGTGCCTACAGGTTGCTCCACCGGGTCCTACAGATGCTCCTCTTTAACACATCTGATGGCTGCTTTGGGATTCACACACTTAACAGTCAACATTATCAGTCTTTGTCCCTCCCTTGCTGCAGAGAGCCAGAATGGGAGGGAAAAGGCTGGGAAGCTGTTTCCACAGGCACAACTGTGTGACTCTTCCCTGCTGCCACAGCAGCAACATATTTCTGTCTAGGTATTTCAAAGAGGCCTTCTGAGCACACCAGTGCACCTTTGCTGTATCCTTGGATGGTTTTACCTCCCACCCACACCTCTTACCACAACATCCTCCACCTCTGCAGTGCCCAGCCGGTGTCCACTGATGTTAATGATGTCATCCAGCCGTCCTGTTAGCTGATAGTAGCCCTCACTGGTACGATACACACCATCCCCAGTGAAGAAAAACCCTGCAGTGACCAGAACCATGCCATAATCACTTGTTGAAGGGAGCATGTGAGCTGCTCAGCAGCCATACTCTCACGTTTCCCCTCCTCTCTGTTGGCTCCAGGGCCCATGTACTCTGCTTCTTCCTCAGCTGCTCCGGGTAAAGGTGCCTACCTTCCTTGTTAGTCTTCTGCCTCTGTTGGTTACCTGCTCTATCATCAGGCTCCTGCCCTCATTGTGCAGTGTATTGGCTAATGCCCTGCCTATCTCATCACCATGTGCTGGGAGCCTGTGGTCTTGCTGCTTCTCCTCTTTGCTTCACATCAAGATACACATGCTGGGGCTTGGTCAGTGCCTCTGGGTGAGTCACAGAGGCTGACAGGGTTTGCAAGACATGCAGCAAGAGGTCTTTCTGTGCTCAAGTGGACTGGGGGCAGAAGCACAGACCCACTGCCTTAAAACAATGTGTGATCCAGTGTGCGATCCAGTGTGTGATCCAAAAGAGTTGGGAAGGTTGGTGAGGGGCAGTCCTGTGATATCAGGCCTGGGGAGATGACAGGCCTCAGTACTGTGGAGGGTCTTTGGAAGAACAAAGCAGCAGTACCAGCTCTCCTGAATCCTGCCTCCATACAGAAAGCCAGCCAGCAGACCCAACCATACCCAACCAAACGTGTGCCAAGTGTCCTTGTGCCACACATTTTCCTTACCTGGATAAGGAGTCAGGTAAGTTTCCAGAAATCTCTTGTGGTCATTGTAAATGGTTCGTGCCATACCTGGCCAGGCTTGTGAGATGCAAAGAGCTCCAGAGACATCATTTTCCAGAAGGACATTTCCCTGTAAAATAGTTACCTTTTGGTAACCATGGCTGAAGATACTTGGGATGTTTAGCTAGTGCCTGTTTAACAACCCTGTGATGGAAGTGTCAAGGGAGGGCAGTGAGGAGGGTCCTGTGCTCCTCACTTAACAGGACAGCTCAGTCTTTCCCAGCATATGTCTGCAACAAACTGCCTCCTGCGGTGGGGATGCAAGGCCCCTCCAGGGAGACTGGCTGGCTGTGCCCAGCTACCTCACCTTGGAAGGATGTGCCAGGGAGCCCAAACACAGCCTCTCTTGTCAGGACAGTGCAAGCTAGACAACAACTCAACTTCTGCACTAGTTGGAAGAACAGCTTCCCTGTTTGTCCCTTTCCAGTAAGGAAGGTTGCTGTGTAGCAGCGATGAGGAGGAGATCTTACAGATCTGGGCTTACAGATCTCCATTCCCATCAGCAAGTACGCACTGCAGGCACCTGGGGGAAAGGGGGCTGAGCAGTGCCTGGACTGCTGGTTATAAATGTACCTTGTCATCCAAGAGGGAAGGGCTGATCCCAAAAAAGGGTCTCATAGCCATGCCTGGAAGGATTTCAGCTCCAGGATTAGAAGGACGGGGTGAGATACAGATGCCTCCTGTTTCTGAAGGAAAAGAAACTGTAATGCTCATCAAAGTCAGGGACAAGAGGAACGCCAAGTTGCACTGCTTGGCCAACAGCCTTTGCCTTGTCCCTTACTACAGACTGCACAGGCTGAGGCTGGCTTTGCCAGAGAGCTGGGGAAGGAACTCTGCAGAAGGATGATTGTGCTCATTTAGTTCACAGGGGTCTGCCAAGATGTACTGTCAAATCCCTGTGTTTGTCTGGGTTAGCTTTAAAGGCTGTTTTTTATGTTTGGGTGCTCATGGGCCCTTACAGACTTGCTCATACATGACTGTCAGAAACAACCATTATCACTTGGCCAGCAAAGCAGCAGGTCACTCCTAAAGCCTGGGAGAGCAGAAGCTGGAACAAAGAACCATATACATCTCACCAGTTTGCCACCAAGTGTCCACTACTGGGCATCGTGTCTCGCCAACCACACGGAAGTACCATTCCCATGCCTCCTTGTTGATGGGTTCCCCCACTGCAAGGGGAAAGACAAAGGGGCAGAGCTGAAAGATCAGGTTTAGGACAGAGCTTCCCAGGGCCTGCTTGTGGAGCCATCCCCAAATACTGCAGTGTCCTGACTTTAGGGTCTCATGTGCTGCTGCTCTTGGCATTTGTGGGAGGAGGCATAATGTGATGCCCAGGGATTTGCTGCTCCAGCCCATGCTGCTGCACTTACCCGAGCCAAGCACTTTAAGAGAAGAGCGGTCATACTTCTTCACCCATTCACTGCCGTATCTCAGGAGCAGGCGGATGGCAGTGGGTGCCCCGTAGAACTGGTTAATTCTTAACCTCTCTACTGTTTCCCAGTAGCGGCCTGGAATGGAAGCAGGGCCAGTAAGCATCCACACAGGTCCTCCTAGCCCAACACCAAGGCAGAGAAAGAAAAGGTGAGAGCAAAGGCTCTTTAGCAATGCCAGGACCCTCAGCCAAGTTAATCCCATGTTGGGAAGGATGGAAGCAGTTCAGGAGCAGCAGCAGCCCCTTTTTCTTCATATCACCTAGCTCTGCTACCATTCCTTCTGCAGGGAGGGAGAGGGAGTAACAGTTCCACCCCTGGAGAAGCAGCAGTTGCTTGCTAAGCAGAGGAAAAGACTCTTCCCCTTGCAGCTGTCTACTGGGCACAGACCATGGTCTGCTGCTGGGCAACAGAGCCTTTGCTGCTCATACCCTGGCATCAAGCTGCCAGCTCCCTGCCTGCTGTGGATCTCAGGGTGCTGTGGAATGTCCCAGCTCCCTTGAGTCACCTCACTCACCAGGGTTAGGATAGACAGGAGTGCTCTCAAAAAGGACTGTGGTACCACCATTGCAGAGGGGGCCGTAGACCACATAGGTGTGTCCCGTGATCCAGCCGATGTCTGCCACACAGCCAAAGATGTCCCTGTCCTGGTAGTCGAACACGTACTGAACAAGAGAAGAGAGGCAGTGAGGGGTATCACCTGGGCCTGTGTTCCTGGCAAGGGGTACAACAGGGAGCAGTGTACTCTATCTGTCAGCCCTAACATTACTGTGTTCTTTTGTCTACCTACCACCCCTGCAGGGATACCTTCTTCCTGCAAAGAGGTGTGTTTTTTTTTAAATCAGGAAAAAATTACGTAAATAAAATTGAAGTTAAAAAACCCCCAAAGCTGTGAAGGTGCAGGAGTCAAGACACTTTAAAAAAAAAAACCCACAGCCAAATTTGCTCTTTTCCAATGGATAGAGATACAGCCTTTCCTTCCTTTTGCTGGTATCGAGACAAGGCTGATCCAAGTATCCTGTAGCATCAAAACAGAACTTTCTGGGTAAGGAAGGTGCCTCTGTACTTAGATGACCACGTAGAAAGAGAGGAGTTGTAGGCACAAGTGGTAGAGGACTCCATGAGCCTCCTGTAGACACTGCTGGACTCCAGATGGACAGTAAACACTCAAAAACCTCTGAGCTCAGCAAGGAGCCCAGCACAGGAGCAGTGAGGCAGCAAGCAGAGGGACCATGTGATGTCTTGGCCCAGAGCAACCCCAGCCTGCCCACAAGAGTTGGAACCTGTCCATCCCAGCTGGGTGAGTGCAGTCCTATGCCTGCAGGCAGAAAGAAAAACAAGCTCTTCTCTCCACTGCCCCATTTATTCCTTTTAAGACCCTTGGTTGCAAGGCTGGAACATGAAGGAACGATGACTGCCCTGTGCAGGGCAGAGCTGAGTGCTGTCATACTGGCAGCAACACAACTGGCTTCCTAAAGCACTCTCCTTCATTTCATTTACTCAGTGCCAAGAAAGTTTCCTAGGGGCCAGTCTCCCACTAGCCTATCACTTCTTGCTGTCTCCTGTGATTTCTATGGTTTCAGACCCTCTCATTTCTTCCTGCAGCTCCCTGCTGACTTCCATCTGGGGACTCCAGGGCCTCAGGTGTTCTGAGGTACCATAATGGAAGCTTCTCCTGGTTCCTCTGTTTCTTTTTAGTGGAGCAGTGAGTTATGGTGGCAGCAGTCTGCCCCATCTAATTGAGAGATCTGAATATGCCAGCCCTGTGTCCAGGTTTTCAGTGCTCCTGGGAGCTAACATGGCCACATGCTGCTCACCCCCTGCACTGCTATTCTGGAATGACAGCCCTGGCTCTTGCAAACCTGCTCTGATGGTCTTGAGAGGGTCACCCATCACACTGGGCATGGCTTAGCTCATAGGAAAGCCAAGGGCTTCCACACCCCAGGAGGTATGGCCTTCAGCACTCACGGCTGACAGAGAAGACCCAGCCAGCCCTGAGACTGCTTTGTCACAGGGTGTGACAAAGTGGTCTGAGGCACTACTGGAACTGCAGTCACGCTCAGGAAGAGCCAGATCCAAAGCTAAGGGACTGTTCAGGTAAGAACTCCCTCTTACATGGAACCTCATATTATGTCATTGGAATGCTCCTTGCAACCACTTCTGCAGCCAAACACATCTCCGTGCTGGGCTCAGAGTCCTTACATCTAGTTCTAAGTTTGCTTTGGGCATGTGTTGTGGTTAAAGGCTTTCCTCTTCCCAAAGATGACCCACACTCCTCAGCTATAGACCCTTTGTCATGAGGGCACTCACCAGCTTTGACAGGTGTTGTCAAATGTGCTCCTCCCAGAAACACTGCCTTTGCTCTCCCACCTGAGCTGGGGTGGTTACACTTAGGGAAAGCAAGCCACAGTTTCTAGGAACAAATTGGCTTCTCCCTCCTAACCCAGTAATACAAAATTACTCTTGCAAGGCTGAGCATCCTATCCAATGGTTCTGTTTAGTATAGGACAATGAAAGAAAGAAGAAAGCCAAGAAAGTAGCTCAGAGCAGTATGTGTTTGAGAGATCCTGCTATGGAGCACTACCTATAGGCAGATGTGGGCTGCTGGGGCTTGGAGGGCTTCCCAGAGGCTTTGCACTGGATAAAGATGAGCTCGTAATACAGCAAGGAGCATGTCTGTTCCCTGCACTGCCTATGAACTGCTGGCTCATGAGCACTTTGTGGCTGGGATCCATTACCTTGTGTGTGAGAGCAGCAAACAGCAAGTAACCAGCTTGGGAATGAACCAAGCCCTTGGGTTTGCCAGTACTGCCTGATGTGTAGAGAAGAAACAACATGTCTTCGCTGTCCATGACAGCAGGCTCACAGCATGCATCCTCCTTCATCATCTCCTGCAGGAAAGAGTACAGCAGTTCTCTCAGGGTCTCACAGCCTCCCCTGGGTTGTCCCCATGCCTGCTTGTGTACCTCTCTCCCGAGTCTCCCTCCCCTCTGAGTGCCTGTGCCTCTCTGCTCCTCACGAACATCCTCCCTGCCTCTCCACCTCCACTCACCTTCCTCAGCAGTCTGAACTCCCTTTTGCCTTGCTGAGCTGACAAAGACTCTCCTCAGCCAGAGCAGACCTGCTGAGTAAGAAGCAGCAATTTTTATGCTGCCACTGCTCTGACCAGTACAGAAGTCTTCCAGGAAGCCTTTCTATCAATAATTGCTTGGAGATGTGATGAGCAGAGGTGGGGAAGTTGCTGTGCAACTTCAGGGAGCCAGGTGAAATGCATGGCAGAGGCTCACCTATGCAGAAGTCATGCTCCATGCTGGCAGCCTAGCCACCCCGTGTGCTATGGATAACAGGCACATGCCAGGTCTGCCAGCAGACCCATGAGTGACAGTGCAGTGGCAGTCCAAGGCTGGATTCACAAAGTAGCAGCCCACGTCTGGTGTGTTTCTAGGTCCCTGCCCATCCTGCTATGTGCTCTGGCTTGCACTGCCTGCCCCTGACAGTACAGGGCTGGTAGTGTGGCAAGACACACCAGCTGCCCATCCTGATGGCTACTGGGACTATCCTGAACTTGTGTGCAGCTCTGACTGCCACTGCTGCTGTGGAACAACGTCCCCAAACTGTGTCAGTGCCAGCAAAACTGCCATGGCCAGGCAAGATCCTCTCTCCACTGGGTCCTGAACCCAGAGCAAGCACTTTACCCAGGAGAAGTGGCTGGGCAGCCTCTCACCTCCTCCAGTGGCACGTCTAGGGCTGTCATGGGAACCTTGGTGGTGGTCCTCATGGAAACCAGAACCCGTTTCACTCTGGGGCACTGCTTCACAGCCTGGTCCACTGTCTTCTTTAGCTCAATAATCTTACCACCTCTTAGCCCCTGGTTCACTGTAATCACTGTCTCTGACTGGGCTGCAGAAGACAGAAGAGCCACATAAACAACTGCACCCCTCTCCACCAGTCACAGCAGTTTGGCTCGACCATGACCTTTCACTTCTCTCTCTGTCTCCCAGCCCTTGGTACTCACGTCATTCATTTAGCAAAAACAGCAGCTTTGCATCTTGGTTTCCCATTAATTTCTGCCTGTGTTGCATCCCCTTACAGGAGATGCTGTATCCCAGTCCTTCAGTCCCATGGAGGAAAGAGAAAACCAGTTCATCCCATGGGCTGGAAGGTATTTAGTGAGCTCATGCCATTTCTTGGGTCTCTAGTACCTGCTCCATGGCTATACATTGTCAGAATACCCTCAGAGAGCCCAGGGAGTCTTACTCAGAAAACCTTTGCCATCCACACAACCCTGAGCCCCCCAGCTGCTGAACCAACAGGCTCAGCACTGTCCCCCAAGGGAAATACTGTTACCCACTGGCTCTTACCATCCCGGATCCTGTCAGCGAGAGACTCTGCACTGAAGCCAGCAAACACCACAGCGTGCACAGCCCCGATGCGGGCACAAGCCAGCATGCTAGCCACTGCCAGTGGGCACGGGGGCATGTAGATTGTCACCCTGTCACCCTGCTTCACCCCTTGCCGTTTCAAGGTGTTTCCCAGGCGGCATGTCAGCTCCAGCAGCTCCCTGCCCAAAGAAGCAATGACACAGTTAGAGACTTTCTTGCAGACCTTACCTGTGCACATAAAGATGGGGGGCCTCAGAGTCACAAGGACACAGCTTATACCTCTACACACCCAAACCCTCCTCACTCTGGAAGATCATGGGAGAGCTGTAAAAATCAGTGGGAAGGAAAGGAGAAGACAGCCTCTAACATAGGCTGTTATTTATGAAAAAGACATAAATTAGAATGAATTCTGTACAACAACAGCCGCTGGCAATTCCTCTGGTGCAGCAAACCCACAACACCTCAGCTGACTTTCCCAGTAATGGCCTGCACATTTCTTACCAACTTGTACAACCAGCATGACACACTACCCTGCACTGCTGGAGGCTACATGTGAGAAGTTAGATATCTTTCCCCAAAACACGGTCTCGTGCTTTGCTAAAGCTGAGGTCACGTCCTTCAGAGTTTGTGCCAGCAAGAACAATAGCTGTAGGAAAGCAGTGAGCAGAAAGATGCCTCTCCCCAGAGGTGTTCCTCACAGAAACCACAGCTTGGCTGTTAGTGGGTCATTTTATGGAAGGGCTCTCCATGCATGGGGATTGGCAGGGGTGGCTGGTCATATTTGTCATGTGAGGCCTGAAGCCAGAGAGGACAGAGGGACTTGCTTTGTGTGCAGAGGGATTTAAGTGAACTCTGTGGCAGTGACTCAGAGAGCAGGCAAATTAAGCTGGAAGGTGGGGGGCCCCAGACTAACCTTGCAGGGCTGGACAGGCAGCTCCCCCTGGAGAGCCAAATCCAGCAGCACTGCTGACATGAGGATGAGCATGGGGTTTCTCAACACATTTGCAGCTGTGAATTTGGCTTTTCTCACAGACCACTTACCCAGAAGTTTAGATAACAGGAACCTGGGTGGGAAGGCACATGTATGACTTTCCTGTCTTACCTGCAAGCATTGCAGTGCTGCCCCAGGGGGTTTATATCTGCCTCCCCCGCTGGGTAGGGACTCCTCAGGGCCCAGAAGATTCAATCAGGAGGTGGGCTGAAGTTTCAGATCAGCACAAGCAAGCCAACAGCTACCATTCTCTGGATCTGTGTGAAGGGATGCTGCATTCCCTCACATGACAGACATCAGCAGAAGAGCCCTGTGCAGTGTTCATGCATGCTGAAATATGCCTCTTATATGTTGAGAGGTAATTACTAACCTGTATGTCACCCGCACCTCCTCTCTGGGTTCATCCTTCTCCCAGATTAAGGCGACTTTGTCCGGGGCTACATGGACATGACGGTCCAGACAATTCACTGGAAAGGAGAACCCAGCATCACTGACAGAGCAACCCTTAGTATCTCTTACCTCTCATAAAGTCAGCCCTGGCAATCCCATTTTCAGGTCAAAGTCAGGGCTGTGTGTGAGTCTTCTCGGCAGTAGCCTTAGGCAGCCTTTGTGGTTACCAGCCAGGAGATCACAAGCACCGTCCCAAGCCTGTTACGCTCCTCACCACTCCAATACCTGCCAATTCCCACTATCAGCTTCCTCCTTTAACTGCAACCTCATGCAGTCCACAGCAGAAAACGCCTGAAGTGTCTTTGGAGGTCACATCGCCAGTGCCCTCAGAGTGCTGGCAAACATTAACTAAGCCGTCACCATGCAGCACTGCCCTGCAGCTGTCTCCGGGGTGAACTAGGGCAGTTTTTTAGTGGCAGTGCTCCTAAATAACAAATGTAGGGCAAAGTGAACCTCTGCACTGGAAGGCTGCAGAGTATATTTGTCCAAGATGGAAAAGAGCCAGGATAAATACAGAGTGCACAGCCCCTGGCTTTCCAGGGACATTGTAAGCTGAGGCTTTGGCTGTGGTTCTTCCACAAAAAGTTTCCCACATTGCTGGCAGCTGCAGTTTCCGCAGAAGCCTTGTTCCACTCTCTGTTTTTCTTAAACCGTCTAAAATCATGGGATGATGCAGCAGCCCCAGTTTGCATACCAACTTTTTCCTCCTGACCATTTGTAGTGTTCCACGAGAGAAAGAAATGCATATAAAAGGAGAAACAGTAAAATGTCAAATCTCAAAGGCAAATAACTCCTGCTCTCTTTCCCAAATAGATTACATTAGATCTGATTTTCTCAGAGATCCGTCTCGTATCTTGAACAGTGGGACCAACAGCAGCGTGAGCAGGACACGGTGTCACCAGCCCCTGTGTCTTCCCCTGATAGCCCCCTAAGGCAATAGGCCCAGTCCACAGAGGAGCCTCCCACAACAGTGGTGACAGTATGGCTCATGTCTCCTGTATTTTGCTTTCTACAGATACATCTTGCCTTCACTGAGCAGGAATGACCCAGTGCAACCCTGCCTGCCCAATGCACAGGGTTCGGTGTTACTGCCTGTGCTCCTGCAGGACAGAGCCACTGCACTGCTGTGAGATCCATGGGGGCTAAGGGAGAGCAGCCCAGCTCCCAGCACACACCCATCCAGCTACAACCTCCCCAGTGAAACCCAGCTGCTTCCTTAGGGCCAGCCACAACCTTACACTACAGCCACTGCAGGACCAACTGGACCTTTTGGGGCTCCCTGTCTCTCCAGACCTTTAACTCTGTGCTCTTCCGATACATTCCCAGGGCTGAAGCCACACACATAGAAGCACCTGCAGGCTCTTGGTAGGATCCCATATCTATCTCCCTCCTTACCTGTCACGTTCAGCTGCCCACCCAGGAACCAGGAGACTCTGCCCTGGCACAAGTTGCAGTCCTGGACGGAGTGGAAGGGGGTGATCCAGGTGAGCCGGCTCCTTCCTAGTGCTCCCCAGAAGATGTCACTCTGTTCCACTGACACCTTGTACAAATCTTGGTGGTCCTTGGGTCTGGGAAAGGCGACGGCTTCAGGCATGTAGGCAGTGAGAGGCCCGTGGCTCCAGGCTCTGGCAGCCACCAACCGAGGGGGGCATCTGGGAGCCTGAGAAAGAGCTTTGGAGCAGCAGGTCTTGGCCAGCAGCCTGGCCATCACTGCAGGTACCTGTCTCTCACTGAGGAGATGGGTGCCTGCACACCTCACAGCTGCTCTGGACACCTGGCCCAGGCAAGACTCAGGCCCTTGTGGAAGGTGGGGCTACGCTGCCCTGGGCTGACTGAACACAAAGCAGCTTTCTCATACAGGGAGCCTGGGCACCCCTTCTGCCCTGCCTTATTCCTCTCCTCCTCTCTTGCAGAGCACTATGGGAAAAAAGAAATTCAATCACTCTAAGGGAGGGGAAAGGGGTGGGCTGTAGAAATATTTGACTGAAAATAACCTTCATGCTAATCTGAGTCCTGACAGCCGTTCTTGAACAGGAGCCAGGTTAAGCGTGTGCCTGGTCTCTCCTCAGGGGCCAAGGTGCCTGGACCAGGGTCTAACAGCCTGCTCCTGCTCTCCCAGGGCTGCACTGCATCCCCAGACCCCTCCGTTTCATCCCTACTCACCTCCCTCACACCTCCCTCTATTCATCACTATCCCCTCACTTGCCACAGCAGCCCCACTACATCCCCCAGTCCTCTGCTGGCCACAAAGGCAATTTGGGGCAGGTCCCTGTAAATCTTAGGGCCACGCCCATGCTAGTCATGAGTGATAGGACTATCCCCTTCCCAAAATTAAGGCCCATTTCCAGCAGAGCTCTAGGCTGTGGTGGGTCAGGGAAGGTTTTTCTCACGTGGCTGTCAGCAGAAGGAGGGAAATATTGCATTGCATCCCACCTTACTGCTGGGTGCCTGTCAGAGCTGTCCCCTCTGGCATGCTGGGCTCGGCTCTCTGCCTCCTCCCAAGCTCTACAGACTGGCTATACCGCTAGCTGGGCTGGGAGCCCTCAATGAGGGCATGGTGGAGCAGCTGGGGGTGGTTTGGCATGAAGCACTGCAGCCCATCTCCTCGTGCTGAGACCTCCCACCGCCCGCTGTAGCAGAGCTAAGCTGCCTCCCTGCCTTCAAACAGGGTTTTTT
>VYZQ01001583.1:0-29330 GCA_013400655.1 Mystacornis crossleyi
GAGATACTATGTGACAAATATAAATATATGTATGAGTCTTGAAAAATTATCAGAGAAGAACTCTTCCCTGCAAATAAAATACAGCTGTGTTGTGTTTTAAGTATTTTCCTAAAGGGCCTATAAGATTCTATCACTCGTTTTTCAGGTTTTAACTATGGATCTGGAAGAGCAAGTTGAAATTGCAAGTAAATGTTAATTTTTTTTAATAATCCCTCAATATAGGGACCGAAAATTTCATAGAACTTTATTTAAAATAGTTTTGAGGTAAGAAGGCATGATGCTGCATGGCAAACCTGCCACATGGGTTAACATTTCTGTGTGCAAATCCACCAGAGGCTGTAGCAAATGCTTGGATTTTCTCACTGCGACTACTGAAACTGCTGACTTAACTGAAAATCCAGCTTTTTTCATTCCATTGTAAGAGAAATAAGGCTTTCTGGGGAAGGTAGTATCTTTTCTTAGATCAGCTTCTGGGCACAGAAGTTCTCCTCCTGGTCTAGCCTTACATTGCCTGCATGCTGAGCTTACAGCCATAAGAGCACATCCTACAATATTAAAAGATGTCCTTTTACAGGACTATAAATATTCAGTACTTTAGATATGAAGGTCAGCCAATGCAAAGGACTACTGTGTAGCTTCATTTGGATTTCAAACTTAGGAGATTATGTAGGTCTATGAAACTATGAATTATGTAGGTCTATTTTCTTTTTGTTCAAGCCTCACTAGTCTTGAACAGTCTTTATTTTGTGTAGTTTATTTAGTAGTAATCCCAACACAAACCTTAGCAACTGGAGAGGGGAGAAAGAATGCACAATGGAAACCAAAACTGAAGTAAAAACTCTCATCCATCATTTGCAGAAATACCATTTTCACTATTGCTAAGCACGCTGAGCCAACAGCCTTACTGCATAATTAAAGGAAAATTTAGCCTACTGTGATGTGCCAAAGTGTTTAGCTGTCCAGGCTTCCAGGATATTGGTCATAAAATGAAAAGCTGGGTCAAACACTAGAGAGTTACTTTAATATAATTAAAGCTAATAAAAATCCAGTGTTCTGTCAGAACTATGGGTGTCATCCAAGCAGCTGGTAGAATCACCACTTATTATTACCTGACATTTCCCATTACAGTACTAGGTGTGCAGTTCGGTGATAACTCCATGACCTTCAGCCCACAGGGATTACATTTACTGTTCTGTATGTCTTCTATCTCTTGAACTCTTTCAGAGGTAATTACAACCATTTTCAAGAACGAGGAAAATTTTTCCTGTAAAGGTAGTTTGATCCTCAGGTGTATTGACCGTTCATTAAAAAAAAAAACCCCAAAAAACAGTTCTGGGTTTGCTCCTGACAATATAATGTTGTCATTTCTACCAAGGATGTGACACTGGATGCACACGCTTACACAATCAAAGTATTTTAGTTGCTAGGTTCCCAGATTATTCAAATTTTAGTGGGTGTGACCACGGTGTGATCTCAGTGCAGAAAGGAGGGGAAAAGTGTTGGGGGCTGGAGCCTTGTGAGAGTTGACAGAAAAGTGAAAACAAGGGATGAAGGGAAAGTGACATTATGAGATGGGGTTGAATGAGGAAGCTGAGTGAGTTGCTGAGGCTGGCAATGTGATGGAAACTGGCCAGGTGGATTAAAGAACTAATGGTGAAAGAGGATCAAATACTACTAACGAGAAATAATGTGAGTTGAAACCATTAGCTGCTCTGGCTTATTATGGAACCT
Organism: Mystacornis crossleyi; assembly: GCA_013400655.1. NCBI lineage: Eukaryota > Metazoa > Chordata > Aves > Passeriformes > Timaliidae > Mystacornis > Mystacornis crossleyi. Next base: position 1,732 of record VYZQ01001583.1, read on the forward strand.
GGCTTTGCTCCCTGTGGGATAAGATTTTGGGGATTAGGACACTAATAGGAGTCTGAGGATGGATAGAAAATCTCAAATAGGACCATCAGTGAATGTAACACTGATTAAATACAAACAAGGAAACAAAAGGCCTTGAGTTGTTGAAGCTGCTCAGGTATCTGGCATCAAGAGACTTTTTTGGGAAGGAGAGATTAGGATTTGCTAGGCAAGAAGATTGAAACTGATGGAGGGTAGAAGATGAGACTGGAGAAGCAAAGAGAATGGGGTGAGATCTCAGGGATTTTGGAAAGACAGAGCACAAGGTGTACACAATCTGGTCCTGGCAACAGCAGCTTGATAGGTGTCTAAGAAGGGGCCAGATTCTGGGCCCTGCGGTGGGAGCCAGGATTCATGTGGCTCATCCTCCTTTAAATACCTTGCTCCGTGTAGATGATGATGGCTTCTTACCCTGGCAGCCACTTCTCTGTGCAAAAGCTGAGATGCGCAGACAACTCCCAGCCCCATAATCCTCTGTGGATTCAGCAGGGTGCCCTGTGATATAACTTCTGAGTTTCTTCCCAGTTAAAAACTAATGAGTTTTAAAAAATTAACTTACACAAAGAAGCCCATTATGTTGTTGTGGTTGCAGAACTCAAGTACTTTACATATTAGGTAGCTCTGGCTTAAGGTTGCCTTTGTTGCCAGAATCTCACCATCTGAAAGCACCGATAAAAGTCCTATCCATCAGGAATACTGTAGGGATTAACTGGGTATGCTTTGAAAATGTGTTATGTGGTTTTATCACATGTTTCTATTTATTTTACTTTTGATTCAAAAATTGTAGAGTTAAATTAGAGGGATTCAGATAGGAAAAATATATGAAATGTTATCTCCTTTCTTCTAAAGCCATATTACAAGCTACTGAGACCTAAAAAAAATTTAAAGCCTGCTTTGTTTTTTCATGTGAATGAATTTTTTTTTTCCTATGCTGAAAGAGTGGAAGACCATATGCAAATATTGGGTCCCTGGCTTGCCTATTTGTTTGAAGACTTANGAGCCTTGCTCTTTGTACCACAGTCCTGACAATCTGCACCAGCATCATTTTCTGTGGACGGAGTTCCCTCTGTGAACTATTCATTTGCTGCTCAGAGCATCAGTCAGAGCAGAAAAGGCTTTCTTCAATATACAGGTTATGCAACAGCTGATGGAAAATTTTCTTAGTATGTACTGTCCTTAGAGGGTTACTAAGGACAGTACATACTAATCAGCTTCCCTGATTAAAAATAAAATCAAATAATTTTTTTTATCTGCTCTTTTGTGGAAAATAAATGTGTTCTCCTAGTACAGACCTTGACATAAAACTGAGACATAAATATCTCTTATATCAAATTGAGGATCACAGTAAGGACCTCATGCTTTCTCTTTTCAAGCCAATAGATGAATTTTTATTTTAGTGTGCTTTTTGTACCTAAAAAGTATTTTTCCATGTTTTCAACCATTTTGCAGTAATTTGCTCAAGACTTAAATTACATCTTTATGATTTATTGAAAGTGAAGGCTACTCCTTAATCTCCACAAGTCAAAATAATAATGGTAAATAGTAATGAAAAGAAGTTAATCACACCACACTGTTGAGTTTTCTTTTTTTAATAACCTCCCANAATTACTTCTCCTCCCAAATAAATTCAGAAGAGTAATATTATTAGAAGAATGATTTATTTCCTTTGGCATATACTAAATTAAGATAGTATGAGTCAAATTCTAGATGAACAAATATTTTATCTGTGCTCTGGTCATACTTCTTATTAAAGGTAAATCATAAATAGTTTAAAAATGCTAAGTTAATAGTTTAAAAGATTAGTATATTGTATATTAGTATATTAGTATATTGTTATGGAGACAACAGTGTGTGTTCCAGGTAGTTAGGTCAAACATGTCACTAAGTGGTTAGTTAATTGTTAATGATTTTCTTGAAATGAAAGTATTTTTTAAATAAAATTTTAAATAAATAAGCCTTTTCAGTGTAAACATTATATAGGGAGAAACAGGAGGTGCTGATCTCAGTTCTCAGTAGAACAACAATACATTTAATTTCTAAATTACTTTAAAAGCAAAGGCATTTCAGGTGAAAAAGCTGAAGAGAATGAATCTCTGAAGAATAAATCTCAGGTAGACAAAAGTAAATGTGATATTCATATTCTCCCTCCCCAAGAAAAAGGGAGACTGGCTTCTTGGTATGGCTGCAAGGAAAAATGGCACAAGTTTGCTTTTTGAAGCACAGAACATTTCCAAAAAAACGCTTAAATCCCAGGGGAATGTATGAGAGGCAACACCTAACCCCCTGGGACCAGGCTGGTGGTTCATATTCCTACCAGTAGGGCTGACACCTGAGCCTGCTCAGAAAAAGCTTGACAAAAATCCTGCCCTGTTTCTGCTTGTAGTTATCCTGAAGACTGAGGTAAACACTTAATTAAGGATCAGATTTAATGTCTGAAATGTATGGCAACTTATTCATCATGTAGGGACAGGTGATCAGTGTGCTCTTAAAGAGATATGTAATATTTAGAGGAAGCCTCCTTTTGCACAGTGGCCAAGAGATTAAAGTTCATATCAGCATCATCCCCAACTCCTTTCACCTCTCTGAGAATGCCTTCCCCACTGGTGTGCCCAGACTGCACCTCAAGTCCCATCCCATGGCACGTCATGGTGTTGTGTAGGGCTGTGATTAGTCCTGCTCAAAGATCCCCCTTCAGCAGCACAGCTCCAGCCTTGGATTCCTGACCTCAAAGGCGCTTGTGGATTTTGTGTTAGGGAGTAGCTGGAAGGGAGCCTCCCAGGGCAGCACTTCTGAAAGGGAACTGAGTCATGCTCCCTTTTCGTGCGCTGTCTCTGTAGCCCTGTGAGTTGTGTATTTCTTCCCGCACAGTGGCACAGCTTCAGCGACGACTCCCACCGCAGTTTTGCTTGGAGCCTGGTTGCTAGGAGATGGCAGCTCAGAGTTCAGGTCCCCTCCTCACCGCAGCCAGCAGAGACCCTGCATCCCAATTTTTCCGCCTCTTCACCATGTACTGAGACAAGTAGCCAGCACTCTGGTCTCCCACTTCTTGGCTGTGTGCTCCAGAACACGTGGGCTGGTATGCACCAAGGTGCACCATCGCCCTTGCTGCATCCTCCAGCCAGGCTCTGCGTTCTGGGCTTTGCCAGAAGCTCAGTGCATCTGCTCTGCCACAGACTCCCAGTTAGGGCTCCAGTGCCCTGACTAGCGGGGCTCTGGAGGACACATAAACTCAGGGACAGCAAATCTCTGGGTTCCGGACAGCAAGGATTAAGGAAACCAATCCTGAGATACTCTGCTCAGCTATAGGAGTTAGTCCTGTTTACACTGCACCCCTTGAACACAGTTTAGTCCTTGATAGATTTGGAGAAGATCTGTTATTGAGCTCTGTGAGAAAAAAATGAGGCTCTGAGTGAGTCTATGGCAGGAAGTATCATTTAGTTTTAGACATAAGGAGGCAGAACATCTGAGTCTTGAGATTGTTAAAATTTTGGATGATGAGTTAAGCTATGTTGCCAAGATAGAACTTTACTGTGCAGCTTATGAATATTCTCTGAGAAAATAATACATTTTCTCTCCTAAGAGACATCAGTGACCTTTGGAGATGAAAGGTAAATGAAATTAAAGTTGAATTCGTGGCAGAAATACATTTCAATTCTAACTGTTTGTTTAAGATTATTATTACTTAAGAAAATGCTTAGGAGACCACTTTGGCCAACTCTCTTAAAAATGTAAAGTTTTGCCTCAGCTTATATTACTGCCCAAGAGGCCTCATTCTTATTGTTTATGGAATTCATTTTCTGATGGTTCAGTGTTCCGTATTAAATATTAAAATTTCTGTTAATAATATATAGCCCTTCTCCTGAGTTATCTTAGTTGTTCTTCAGGTGAAAGTCTCTTTCACCAATAAATATCTGCAAGACAGGGATATCTTCATTTAAGGAAAGTTGGTAGTGTTTTTTGAGAAGTGGAACCAACAACTGCCCCTAGTGCATACAGGATTCACAACCCTTTGTACTTCAACACAGAGACTGGACACTGTTTGAACTATTTGAGCTCTCCTATTAAAAACTGTAAAAAAGGTTTCATATATTTTATAGCATTCTTAATACATTTTGTCTGTTTAGCAACCATAAAAGGGTTGTGCAGAGGAGAGATGCATAAAATAGACATTAGCTACTAAATTACAACAATGGATTCGTTGGCTATCTTTTAACTACATGTTATCATTTAACTACATAAATACTGTCAGTTGCCTATAGCATAAGCATTCAGACATTTAGAAAAATAACAGTTGCGGGTATGTTGCTGTTTTCTCTTTCTATTGTTTTGGATTCCGTATTTCTGTTGATACTACACTTCCCCGGGTAAAGCTGATTATTTTCTTCTCATGGGCTTTGCTCACAAATAGAAGTTAACCATATCCAAACTGAGATCTGTAAAGCCTTCAGACCAGCTGTTGGCATCAACAGCTTATGTGGAGCCATCCCTACTTTATGGCCTTTGTGTGGAAGGACACTCACTCGGACTTTTCCAAACATACAATTGCTATTACTCTTTTTTTGCTCTTTTCCTCTATTCCTTTCCATTCCTCTATTCCTTCTGTCATTTCTGAGACTGATACATTAAAATAAGTAGATGGCACATTCTGTATTGGTTTATCTTATGGAGAAATATAGGATTCTCTGACTTGTAAGAGTCACTCCAGTACTCTGGCTTTTTCCTATCCTTTCCCACTATTTCTGGACAGAGTTGGGTTTTGAAGAAGACTGTCAGCTCTTCGGGGTAAGAGGGTACATGTTCTTTAAGAAACAGTATGGTTGGCTTGTGGAGCACAAATAAATGAATATTCTCATATTTTTAGGAAGCCTGTATTCTCACTTATTTCCATTGTTTCTTTTATGCTGATATTTGGTCAGTCAGAAACATATCTATTCTTGTTTAACATGCATTATACTTTTCTGAAAGCAATAGATGTAGAATCTTAACAATGCAAAAGACCTTCACATGGAAGGTGAAATATAACCATCATTCCAAACCTTTTCTTGTTTTCGCAGGATGAGGCTGCTCCAGCTGATAAACAGTACAAACAGGAGCCAGCCCAGGTCACTTACTCAGCATCAGCTGTTTCCAGCACGCAGGAGGTGTTGTACATCAACGGCAATGGGACCTACAGTTACCATAGTTACAGAGGGCTCGGAGGTGGGCTGCTAAATCTCAATGATGCTTCTGGCAGTGGTGAGTTTCTGTACAAACCGTGCCTGTGTGTATATGTGCTGATGTGTGTTTCCCCCTGCTGTACAGAAAGCTAGTCCGAGGGGTTCAATATCCATAGGCTATTACCACATAATGAGCAGGAGCACAATCCTGCAAACAGCTACTGCTGAGCAAAATGCTTGCTCCCTGCGTGCTAGTCTCCTTCCAGTTTCGGGGGACTAACACACAACAGGGCAAGACTGAACCATAAGCCTCTAACAAAGCTGAGTAAAAAAAATGCCAGGTTAGGTCTTCATTCAGTTTGCATGACTTTATGAGGACCTTGTCCTACACTGATCACAAAATGAGGCCATTAGTATATTTTTGACTTGAGTTTCAAAACACTCAGGCCCGTATTGTGTAACACAAATGAATTGACATAGATTTCTCACATGGTCTCACCAGCTACTTTAATTTACTGCAGATAAGGATCTGCCATACCAAGTGTTAAATGAGAAATCAGCATATTCATTTATACCCTAGACTAAAAATGATAAGGTAAATGTGTGTCACCATGAGATCGTATGTCCCTCTGAAAAAAACAAGTGGCGTCATTTATTTAGACAACATTCCTTTCTTCTTACACTGGCATGCATTTTTAACAAAAAAATGTAAGCAAATTGTGGTATTTGTTTAAAATAATCCCTCATATTGATTTTGTACAAATGCAGAGCAGTACCCTTCTGATAAAAAGGGTATTGTCTCTCTGTCAGAGAAAAGTGATTACTCTGGACGCCTGAGGGTTTATTGACTCCCAGGACTGTATATAAAGAAATGTCTCAGAGGATGAAGAAATCCCTGGGGTTTTGCCCTGGCTGATCCCTCTCTGGCTGACGAGAGTGCCAGTTCAGGTAGAGGGCCTGACTTAGGCAAGATGATAATTGCTCAGCTACAGCCTCTATATTCAGCATGCTCAGCAATTTTCAAAATGCTATCAGGGCTGCAGCCTGCAAGGAGTTATTGGTATGTGGTGTCCTGGGGACCTTCAGTCACGTCTTCTTCCTCACCCCNTCGAAAGGCTTTCCAAAGATAATACTTCAGTTGTCAAAAGTCTTTGTCTTAAAGACAGTGAATGATAATTACAATTGTTTCCATACACGTGACGAGAACATCTGAGGCACTGAATATGGTCTCTGATCAAATATTCTCATAAGAGTAAGACAAGCTGTGAAAATCTGGGAATTTTTTGTTAAAATGCACAAGAACCTTAAAATTGTCTTTTATGTTATGTCCAGAGAGGATCTGAGCCAGTTCCCACTGAAAACAGTTGGCATTTGCCCTTCTACCCAACTAAGAGTAGGATTAAACTCCCCATATGTTATTTGTCAGCAAAAGCCATCAATATTTTCCTGGTTTATATAATCCTAAACTGTGAGGAATCACAACTGTTTTGTGTACTTGTTTTTCCCTTCGAAATTCTTGTAATAGGATACATTTTCATAACTCCCATTTTTCAGTGAACTGTGGGATTTAGGCAAAAGTATTCTATGTCACTTCAGCATGCAATTTAAAAAAATTACATAGAAATTAAACACCATAAATTAGTCATGCTTTCTGATTAGAAGCCACATTTTCTTTGTGCTTTTAACACAGAGGACTCTGGTGTTTTTTCAGTTAAAGCTCAAGATAGGTTTGCGTACAGACGTACTCTCAAACATTTCTTCTTCCTTGCCTTTCCCTACTTTCACTGGACAATTTTGCATGTGTGTCCTTTTACTTTGAAAGACCAGTAAGCCATTGCACCTCTCCCATGTGGCTGTGCACAGTTGGAAGATTCTGCAAAGGTGTCCGTCCTCTCCACAGGGATCCTACAGGAGCCAAAACACATAATCTCCATGAACCGAAAGTCTTTGTGTGCCAGGACTTGGAAACCAGTTGATGCTGACAGTCTAGTTAGGTTGGTGATTTGTGACCCGCTTGCCATTTCAGGAAGATCAGGAAAGTTGTGTAAAGGCAACTCTGTCCATTTCTTAGTCTCACTGACACAAAACCAACCCGTAGCCAAGCTAATTATCTCTTGGATATTGAGGGTAAATTGCTCTGGCTCTGTCAGCTGGTTTCCCCACAGAAGAAGCTGGAGGACTTGGCGGCCAGTTCCTTGAGATCTGTCAGTCCTCTCTGAAATGTCCATTGGTAGACAAGAGGAATGGTTGGAGTTGCAATTGGCAGGGATAACCACTGCCCTCCTGACAGATCTCATAGGACAGTTGTTTGCAATCATTACGCTGTTTCAAGGACTCTTGTTCCAAACATATGCAAGGCTGTTAAAATGGTTAATGAATTACTTCTCTGGAGAACAGGATATTTATTTGCAAATTGTTTTCAGGAACTAAGCACTATTTTAAAAATGAAATTCCTTTTCAATATAGTAACCTATCAAATGTTCTTGTCAGGTTTACAGATGTTCTAGTGTACAAATAAATACACACCTCGATCAGAACGTGTGTATAAACAAGTACAGTCTGGTTTTGTGTATCTGCTAAAACAGACGAAAAAGAAGTTGCAGTAATTGCAATAGCTATCTAAAACTCACTGCTTGATTACCTATTTCTGGACCTTCCCCCACAGTAATACAATAATTAATGTCCAATTAACTCTCTGTCTAGTAGTCCATCTGATGCATGTATTTTGTATTCTGTGACTCATTTAATTTGGTTATTTCCTCTGTATAAAGTTCATCCCTACTCTGACCTTACAGACTTAGCTATCTGTTCTCCCAACTGTTTGGTGGCTCTGGCTCAGGGACCTCCCTGTGCCTGCTGTTGCAGTGCTTCCCTCCACATGGGGAGGTCTGTCCTTCCACATGGCTAATTACAGAGCCATAATTAGCTCCTCACACAACTGCATGGGGCAAGCCTTCATGCAACTGCTCAATATGAGCAAACAGAATGCAGCAGCTTGTGCAATGACCCCTCCTTTATTATGGGCTGCGAAAAAAGCACAGAAGGAAAAGGCTTGGTCTTACAGCACCCAGGTGTCTTTTCCCCCCTCCTTTTAAACTTTTTAGACCAATCCAGCTCGGCTGGAAACATTCAGCAAGCAATCTGTGGGTTGACAGTCTTTGTCAGCCTGTAGATGGGCTGGGGAGAAGCCTTTGGTCATGTTGTGTTTGATTCTTTTAGATGGTAAAGGAGAGCTGCTCTTTGAGAAGGGTGGGTTTCCACAGCTCTCTTTTTTTAAGGCTAATGCAGTTCCTGTTACAGAACTGAATGGAGAACCTCCAAGGTGGAATAGCTCAGTGAATGTAAATGAGCTTGCTTGCCAGCTCTTAGCCAGCCACAAAGGCTTTAGCTGGCCCCCCTCTATCACTCCTTGACTGAGCTCGGAATAATGTCCAGCTTGAGGGCAGGGGGGTGAGGACAGGAGATAATGTTGGGAGCAAAATCTCTTGATACTGACAGGAGCTGTTGAAGTCCCTGCATGTAGCCTGAGCATCTCCTGAGCATCTGACAGAGTGGGATCGGCTTGTCTCCCCATGTATTTCAGTGGGTGTCTGCCCTCTCCTGATGACTTGATGACTGTCAGCACTCTCTGAAGACAGGTTGGGCTCCTTGGAGTCTTTGCAGCTGCATCATTTCCTGAAGTCCATTTTCTCAAAGAGGTGTGGAATGTGTTTCTGCTGCCATAGCTGGGTTTCCTGGAGGTGATTTGGGACTGTTTCTTCTGCATCATTGTCTGGTTTTCTAGGCAGAAATGTCAGTCAATTCCTTTTGTGTGGGTAAAAAGAGGGTGTTTCAGACATGATGTTGGGCTGGCCATGCAGGACATGCCCTTGTGTCACAGCAAGACAAAGTGTTGTGTCCAATTCTCTCCACAGATCTGCAGCCTACCTCCACCACAGCCACAACTCAGCACTGCATCCCAGGCACCACGAACGTCCAGTCCCCTTCCAGCTCAGGTGAGTTCTTTGGCTGAATCCCAATATTTTCACACCACAGCAAATCCTGAGCCCTGGCAGACTTTTCTTGCAGCCTCCTCTCCTGTGGGCAGGCCTGCGGACCATAATGGCCTAATGGCCCAGCTGGTAGCTGCTGGACTTCCACCACACTGCTCACCCCTCCCTGCTGCTCCCTTCCAGAAGCTATGCCCACCCAGCTGTTCCCTGCTTTAGCCAGGCCTCTTACCCGTGTGCCAGTCAGCCTTCCTGGTCCTTCTGCCTCCTGGTCCTTCAGACGGTCCAGCCCTGCTGAAGCCCATGGAGCAGCTGGGGGAGTCTCCTGGAGCAGTTGCTGCTGACCTCCAGGGATCAGCATGGTCGTGCTGCTTTGCAGCAGAGAGAGGAGTGCTGAGGACTCTTGTCCACTTGTTCATGGAAGGGAAGTAGGGAAGTACATGGAAGGCCTGTAGGGAAGGTGCCTCTTTTCCACATCCAAAAATTTGGTCAAGTTGTAACCTTCTGTAAAATCTTGGCCCTTTCATGATTGATAGAGGCTTCTTGGTGACAAACTAGGGGGAAAAAACCCAACAGATGAGAATATCCAACATGTAGCTAGTTTTTAAAGTGCTGAGTGGGTTACCCACAGGTTGGCTAGCCAGGATGTAGGGGTTGAATAGGGTTTTTGCTGTGGTTGCTCTCTCCAGGTCTTCTTTATACATCTGCTCTTGCACAGGCTTATGTGCTCTCAGTGCTACTGTGATGACATCAAAGTGGAGAGGGGAAAGAGAACACAGTTTGTCTCTAACACAGATTGAGCCTGGAGCATGAAGAAACAGATCAAGAGTGATAGAGTTAGGAACCTGGGACAGTGTGTTTAATCCAATTAAAAAAACCCCAAAAGGCGGGGTTGGGAGAAGTTAAATGGTTTGACCTATATTTTGGCATAGGTGGGAACTTCTTGCTGAAAAATGATGGATGAATTTTGTGTTAAGACCTTCCCCACATTCCTCTTCCTCCTTCCTCGTCCTCTTCAAATTGTCAGATACGTGGCACATGCAAGTATTCATTCCCACCATAGGGATGGAAATAGAATGTCTGTGGAAGCATACTGCTTTCCTACTTCTGAGCAAAGCTGAGGCAACAACTGTTGAGGCAACACAGGCATACACCACATAATTAATCTCCTGTGGTGGATAGGAAGGATCTCATATGAACATTTAATCACAGACCAGTGTGTTTCCTGATCGTTGAGGATGAATGATGGCTGTAGGCATTTCTGTGTTTTCATATCACTTTCCTCAGGCAAGACAGCATTTTTTTCCTGCTGTCTAAAGTAGCAGAAGATGTGTCTTCCAGAGGGAGAGGTGTAGAAGGGAGAAAGAAGCTTAAAAGGTCCAATTCATCAGCCCTTGTTTTCTTGATTTCTCCTGGCACTTGCAACAATACTGTTAGGCACATCTGCTCTATGTTCGAAGTCAGGAGGAAAAGAAGCATTGACAGATGCACAATATCACAATAAAGCGTTCTTATTACAATAAATACATCTGATTTGGAAAGAAAAGGTAGCATACTTTGATATTTTTTTAAATCTAGTTTTATCAGAGTATGTAAGAATGTAGTTCAACCTCTCCTCTAAAGCCACTCATGGGGAAAAATGGGGGAGGAGAATAGGTGCAATAGAAAAGATACACACAAGAGATTTCAAAGCATGGGCAAATGTGTTTTTCTCTAAATAAGTGCCACTGCTTTTTGCATTATCACTGTTGAAAAAGGTTGCTTAACTATTAATGAAAATGTAGAAGCATAGATGCTTCAGCACACAAAGTTTTAAAAATTATTTTTTATTCTATATTATTATCTACAGTAGTGATAACCATTTTGAGAGTCGCTGACACATTTATTATTCTTTCAGTAGTTGTTAATTATAAGATTGGTAGCTACCCAGTGACAACATATCATAATTTTTACAGGAATTTGCTGAGACAGTTGATAGGGTCTAAGCAATCAGTATCAGCACATCTACATCTGACCCATATTTTGGAGTTTGATATAAATCATGTTGGTAATGAGTAGTGCATGAGGCAATAACTAAGTTCCACTAAAGTCTTGTAATTTACAGAAAAGCCATTTGTTCCACAGTGTATGTAGTGACAGATATTTCTAGCCGATAATTTGGTAAATGTTTGTCTAGCACATGAAGAGTGGGTTTTTAGAGTTTTCATATTCAGCTTGATGTGGTTCCAACAAGAGCAATTGCACCTCACAGGGGAAATTAGGTCAATGTAACTGGACAGAGGTGGTAAATCAAAAATATTTCCATCTTAGTCAGTCAGGTGGCCTCAACAAGAGGTAGAGGAACAATACTTTAGTCTTCTGAAAGAGTATAAAAGAAAGGCTCTGTCTCAGCAGTTTGTTTAACCCACTGCTTGAGAGAATGTTGTGCTGTTATGAAAACATGGAAAATGACAATTTCGTGTTATGCACTAAGAGAAAGAAAGAAATGGAAATAAATCTCCTGCCTTAATCTCTGTGATATGTGCTTAATCTTTGCTTGCTCAGCAGACATTGTGGAACCTGATAATGTTTGCAATCAAGATTTTTAATGGTCCTGAAGTACTCCAGAATAGGAAGCAGTATGCTAAAATGTGCAGTAACATCTTGGAGCAACCTGACACTTTAAAATGCATTGCAAAAATATTCAGATTTCCCTCTTTACCAGTATACACTTTCTTGTTCCTGTGAGGACTTGCAGCTTAATAAATAATGTTAAATACACTAAAGAAATAGTAAAGATAGTTATTAAAAGACACGATGGTCAAGCTGTTCAGATTTTTCCAGATTTAGTAACCTGTTGTGATGGCTTCTGGAGATAGATGTATGTGAAGTGTCCTTAACCAGCTATTTTAAGCATTCAGAATAGCTGTGACTTATTTGTCTGGTTAAAGAGATATGGTAGGTATGGCTAGGGTTTAGGTTTCCATGTTTCAATTGCTGATTTGCATAAAATTACATGGGAAAAATCTACAGCATAAGAATGCACTTATAGGTTGCACCTACTCCTTTGTTTTTAAATGATCAGATATGACTGATGAAGCTACAAATAAGTTACAGGCTTTTAGTATTCAGCAGCCTGGCCAACCTTTGAGAATCTCTGTTACTGCCAGTGAGTGTCTGTCAAAGCTGTTAAAAGCTCAGACCAATATAACACATCCTGGGATTAATTTCTGAGTGAATTGTTCTCCCAGATATAAAGCTTGGGCTGTCATAGGTAATCTTTAGATCCTATAGACTTGTGAGGACTTAGACTGATTTGTGCATGATGGGCATGGTCTTCTAGTTTTCCTTTCAGAGCAGCGCTTTGCACCATCAGTTTGTGTAAAGAAAACCTGAGAGGTGTGACCAAGCACATTGTCATGTATATTTCACTTATGAGTGGCATAAACTGGTATCCTATTATGTCACTTAAAATCTGGATTACCAATGAGAAAAGCCCTTCAGTTACATTTCATAAAATGATGTGCTCTGCTGCAGAAGTTCTGTGCTGCCAGATGTGTGTGTGTGCGTGTGTCTGTGTGTGAGTGTTTTTGGCAGTGACATGAATGAAAGTCAAGGAAAGAACATAAAAGTTAAAGTAGGTTCATGTGGAGCACAATGCCCTCAATATGTCAGTGGCAGCTTTTTACTACTGTCTCAATAAATATAGATGTCTTTAATGGCTTCTTACAACCATTCATCCCAGCTGGCTTTATGATTGGTATACCATTCTTCTCTGTGCTGGGTTAAGATTTTACTTGAAAATATCCTCTGAGCTTTTTCACACTACCATCATTTTCCTGCAGTGTGCGGTCACACCGAAACAAATTCACTGAGCTAAATGTGCTTATTTTATCCTTTGTACACTGGAAGTCATTTAAAAGTCAGTTCATTTATGCCACTGTAAAACCAGATAATACAAGTTGTAAGGCTAAGTGCTGCTCATGCTAGTTGTGTAGTGGGAAATCAGATCTAATAGGACCCTTTCTGTTTGAGTAGTTTGTTTTCATAGTCTCAGCTCTGCTTTCATTCAGTCAAGGGGAGATTTTTCATTAACTTCAGTGAGTGTGGGGACATGGCAATCTCCACATTTTTTGTGGTCTCAGCTGTACCTCTGCACAGACAAATAAGAAAGAAAAACCAAATAAGACTTTTGACCAGATCTTCAGCTTCTGGAAATCAGACATCTCTTTCCATTAGTGCTTAAGATTATAAGTCTTGTTTTGAATCTTATGATTTTGGTGGGATTATTTAGGATAAAATTCAGAATATGAATTAATGTGTTCTGTGTTCTACAGATGAATATGCTAAATTTTAAGATTATTTGTCTTTTCTGGAAAGCCTTGGCATTGACATATATTGTCCTGATCAAATTGAAGAGTGACATTTTTCTTGTAGGAAAGCAAGATACATTGCTTTGGATAGCTTGATCCTAATTTGCAGGAGAGTATTACGATTAGGATCAGGATAGTCTGATCTTCTGCCTGCCATAAGTATAGATTTGCTACACTGGCGAAATGAGAGAGCAGTATTTCCCAGATTTGCACAAGATACACTGTTTAATAGGTATACTTGCCATCTGTGTCCTTCTGTGTATGTTCAAAAAAGTCCTCAGTCCAATTCCACCTGTCCAAATTTACACTCGGGGAAGAAAAAAAATGTGTTAAGTGGAAAATGCAAACATTTCATCAAAGCTCCATGCATCTTAGCTGGTTAATAACTGATCAAATGGCCAGAGAATTTCACCACAAAGCCAAAGTTCATGACGGCAGATGTTTTGCCAATCACAGTAACCTGCAGACTGCCCTCAGGAATGCTGTCTTCCATATGAAGTATCTGTTGTCTGGAGAATATTCTTTGAAGAAAAGTGCTAAGGATATTGCTGTGAGCTGCCAGTACAACAGCCTGCTGATTGCTGCAGAATCTCTTGTCAGTGTTCCGGCCTTACAAGATCCTTGCAAAGTACTGCCAGCTGTATGCAGCCCTCACAGATGATAGTGGGCTCCTCACTGTGGCAGCCAGATTGTCACCAGCCTAATCTCATTCATGAGCAGCTATTTATGTAAGTGATCAGGCAGCGTCAGGCAAGTCATGTGGATGACCATTTATCTACGTCTGCAAGGGATTCACAATCTGGCCACATGCTGAATGAAGCATAAAATGTGAAAATAGCTATCTAGAGAACATAAGTTGGATTTTCTGTGATAAAAATTGCAAGTGTGCACATTGCCATGAAGTCTATGATGGCAGCTGGAGCTGGGGGGAGGCACAGGAGATGAACCTTCTGCCTGATCACCATCGTCAGATCCCAGGGCAGGGTTTGGGGTGCAAGCGGCTCACACTGCTGGGATATGCCCCCGGAGGGTCATTTTCTGCTGGCAGTGGACTTGCCCCTCGTGTTCTGTAAGGGGGGTCTGTGATACATGAATATAAGTTGCTGTGGTTCCTGTCAAGGTGACTGGTAACAGGACAGTTATTGCTTATTTCTGCTACTTGCACTCAGCTGCGAGCAGATCTTACTACTCTGCTTTTGTATCTACAAACCTGTGAAACATCTCTGCCAGCAGATCTGAAGCATCTTTTCTTTCCCTTTGCTGTCTGCAGGTCCAACAGATCTCAGTATGAAGAGGCAGTTAGCAACCAGCTCTGGATCCTCCAGTAGTTCCAGCTCTAGACCCCAGCTGAGTCCGACTGAAATAAACGCAGTGAGGCAGCTTGTGGCAGGGTACCGAGAATCAGCCGCGTTTTTATTGCGCTCCGCAGATGAACTTGAAAACCTTATTTTGCAGCAGAACTGAGTCATGTGACCTTCACACCGGCCTGGTCTTATCTCAGAATTTCCACTAATGACATTTTGATTTCCCAGAGCACACACTTCAGTTACTGCACAGTCTTTTAGGAGAGTTAATTACCATAATGCCACACTGTTCTTGATCCATAAAGTGATGTGTTAAGGTGCTTCAAGTGAACTTCGACCTCTGGTATTTCCGAGGTACTTTCCTGTGTCCAGCCTATTGCTTTTGTTTTAGTGTGTCAGCATAAATATCGAAAAAGTGGCTAGAAATTAACTCATTCTAACAAGTGGAGGAAACAGAAGATGCTGTGATGGTTTTTTAAAACAAGTGGTTCAAGATCCAAGTGCAATATTAGTGGAATGTGATACTGACTCATTGGACTTAAAGCTGCAGTATATGGCAAAACATTGCCAAATGTCCTGTTGCTACAGGGCACAATTGCAATTAAAAGGATCTTGTATTTTAAAAAAATGTAATTTTTATAAAAAACAAAACAAAAGATTTTTGTTTTCATTCAAGATTTTTCATTTTTACTTTGGTAAACTTTTTCACTGGTCCTGAAAATGTTTTGAGGAGCTATTTTAAGTCCCCCCCTTCCTCTCTTGAATCCCTGGCTGTGCCCTTCTCCCCAACTTCATATTCTTTCTACAACGAGTAACTCTTGATGCTGGATAATTCCTCCCCTGTGTACTGTAAATTGTCATCTATGGAATACCTTCCGAAGGAAGTATGCATTTCCTGCATTCATGCCATTCTCAACTCCATTCTGTAATATATTGCAGCTTTATTAGCAATTAATAAAGAGTTGAGCGTTTTTTAAAAAAGACATATCGTTGAGAAAAAAAAAAGATGAATTGATTTCTTACGGTGAGCTCATCTGACTCCATGATCACTGCTGCTGTCTTATACAAGTCCCTCTAGTTGTGATTGGATGTAGATGATGAATGTTAAGAGGTTGCAAGTGACAATCTGAAAATTTGCACTCTTGTGTGTATTTATTTTTTTTCCTTAATTTAAACAAAATTCTTACCAAGGAAGGTCATTGACACTTCTGGTACAATTTGTATAATTCCCAGGCCTAGCTAAAACCTGTACAAAACTGTAAGTGGATGCAGCTGCAACTATAATAAAACTCTTCTCTCCCCTTACCCACTCTTCCCAACCCCTCTATTTCTTATTTTATAATATTGATTACACATTAATGGTGTTTTCTTTGTGCACTATGGCAGACTTCTTTTTAAGTATATAGAAAAAAGTACTTTAGTTTATGCTTATTGTACTATCTGTTCTGTTGTTTAGCTTTTGTTGAATAACAAGTTTCTTGTGCATTCCTAAATTTGCCTTATTTCATGTACAAAATTTTATGTAATTCCGTTTTTGACAATGAGTTTAAGGCATCAGTGATATTTTATATCTACTTGTTACATATAGTTTTCCAAGTAATGACTGTGATTGTGACCAAGTAATGTGCACTTTTTCTTGTAACTGTGGACATTGCTATGCTTTTTTTTTCTCTAGTGTTTCTAGAATTACTGTTGCTTACAGTTATGTAAAAGAAAAAGAACTTTTGTGATACTGTTGGTGAATATTAATGTGAAAAAGCCTATGAAATATGAGTATTTTGGAGGTACACAGATACACAAACATCTCTAAGTTGTGGACTGATGTTCACATATTTAAATGAGAATTCAAAACCTGAGGGCTGGAATCATTTCCTCTGTTTTGTTTGGGTAAATAAACAGATTTCTGTGTTTAAATACATGATTGTGAAACATTACAACATTTAAATCAAATAGCATTTTAAGCTATAACTATTATGGTCTTTAAACAGGGAAAAGGGCCTTGCAGTCCAATTCATGTGGGCCCTCAAACATCGATTCTCAAAATTACTGAGTAAATCCAGTAGTATTCAGTCAGTAGCATATATAATTTAAAGTTGGCTGGAGGGAACACCATTTTGCCACTCTACATTTGTTCTTACAAAATTATTGGATGTCTTTTTAGAGGCCTCTGTTCTTGGATATGGGAATATTGTTGCAAATCCTTACCAGCTGCCCATCACTTGGGAGGTGCGTTTGTTCCTAACATCATCTCTCCCTGGCCCTGGAAGCCTACAGCTCGTCTCTGCCCTGGATGTGGGGTTGCCTCAGCTTTTGTCTCACCAGGAATTCAAAAGCCCATTCAGAGCTAAGAGCCTTTTTCCTCTCTTCCACTTTCACATATCTACGCCCTCTCCTGCATGCCAGGAAGGGATGAAGCAGGTACCTTGTGCCAGGTCACTGTCTGGGCCTCACCCAAAGAAAGCTCTGGCATGCATCTTCCACAGACAAGAGTGGCAGCTATGCCTAGGTTTCCAAGTTTCCTTGGTCCTGTTGTGCAGGGCAGTGTGCTTCAAGAGGCTGTTGCCAGCCAGGAATCCTTCTCAGCTGAGCAGCCTCACCACTTTTCAAGCACTTTTGCTAAATCCAGGTAAGGATTTTGCTAAATTTTTGCTAAATCCAGGTAACAAGCTAGAGGATGAGGAGGTAAGAAATTTAATTTATTATTCTATCCTCTGATTCCTCTTTCTTCTCCCTCAATTACTCCTTTTATTTTGAGGGAGAAGTAGGAAAGCCAGAGGTCGCCATAAAACCTTCAAGGCCCATGACTTGTCTTCCCTTTTCCCCACTTCATTCCCAGCCTACTTTGATAGTTCTCCAAGTTTGTCTTCTACAATATGTCTTCTACACACATCATCTTCTTCTGGGTGCCTCATCCAGAATATTTAGGGTCTTCTTCAATCTTGGGAGCAACTGATGTCCTTCTTTAAAGTCTCATAATGATACGTAACAATAGCTGTGTCCTCAAGTGGTTTGTCTATGCCAAATTCCAGCAGACTGATGGGAGTTTTTATTCTAGAACAGTTTCCATCTCTAAGTACTGGGTTTATTAATTTCTTCTTTGGAACAATCACAGATTCAACTATAGTTTTAACTTCCTCTTCTAAGAGGGCACTGAAATTCAGATCCATCTTGTGAAGGAGAGGCTGTAAATCTCCGTCCACTTTTGTGTGTGCAAATCTACATCCAAGAATTGCAACTAAATTTGTGCTCTTGAATCCAGGTCTCAGACCCAACTACTCTGTGTCTGCTTTGAACCTTCTAAGGCAGTAAAAACACAAGGGAGAACATCTTGCTCAGACACCCAGCAATAATCTCAGGGTTATTTCTTTCTCTTATCCACGTCTTCTGTAACAAAGGCCTGATTACCTCAGCCTAGACATTGCTGTTAGGATAAGGCCAGTCTCTACCAGCATGGGTGTGTCCACTGAGTATGACTGCTTAAGGCTGCCTTCAGGAAAGTATTATCTTTATAACCAATATCTTTATTAAGCTAGTGCTTCAAGTTGGTGGATGTCTCACTACAGAACTTCATCACTGCAGACTGGCAGGTGCTGGTCCTTCTTGAGACAGCCTCGCATCTTCCCAGCTATTCTGGAGTTTCTTTGTGAGTGGTCCTGTCAGAACTTTAGTCTTCAAGGGACTTCTGGGCTGGGAGGGATGGTGGGAAAATGTCGTAATGTCCACAAACATCCCCACAGGGTTAAATACCAAACCTGACCGTGGTCTGGGTATGTTGAGTCTCTTTAGGCTTACATACACACTGGGAAGACAAGTCAGTAATCCATTTTTCTCTACCTGATTTCCAGGGTAGTTTTCACTGACAGGGCAGCCAGCTGTGGGTAGTATCTTTAGATGCAGCTTTGGGTTGTGAGAGTGGACAGCTTATCAATCCGACCACCTTATCAACTAATCAGATTGGTTTACTGCTTTCAATGCCTGCTGGGAAACTGCAGTCAGAACACATGAAAAGAGATCTGGAGTCAAAAGTTTTTATCCAGATTGGCACCTTGCTGCCTGTCGTTGAAGGAGAACACCGCCAAACCAGTCTTGGTGAGTATTAGAAGCTACAGAAAGAGTATACAGAGGTAAGCAAGTATTTGACACTTCCATAGCTGCCCATCCTCTATGGAGAAGGAATTTTCTAAATGAGGGAAAGCAGGTGAACTTGTACAGGACTGTGTCTACAAAACTAATTTGGAAACAGAGTTATACTAAAACTGGATATTCTTGCTGTAATGGCCCGAGTCCCTGCTGAATACAGTGTAGGTGGAGATAGGTTTTGGTGGTAAAACTCTATTGAAAATGAGGAACAATTTCATTTCTCTGAAGTGCCTAGCATTATGTTAAAAACCTCCCCATAAATTTGTTGAAGCTCCTCTGAATCTGGGTTTGAAAGGCTTGTGAGGCATACATAAAGAAAACATATGTTTTTCTACGTAAAGAAAAGCTGATCTTGGTAGATCCTGAAGTCAGAATCTAGTCTGGACTCCACCCACTACTGAAAAACACCAGCATGTGAAAAAGAATTGTGAAATAATGGTAGAAATCAAGCAATGTCATACAGGTGGTTACTGCCTTAAATAAGTAAGAATATAAAATGTCTGTGCCGGACAAGATCAGTTGTTCACAGCCCTGTAGTCTGTCCCTGATAATGTGTAAAACAGATAAAGTATGTATCAGATACAGCAGACCAGAGGAATAGAGCAAGCCTATAGCAAGGATTTCTAAATGCATGTCCATGGCCTACAACAGCTTGAGGGTGGGTTGTCCATGGCTGGCAGGTAAGTCCCCACCCACCCTCACACGCCCTCCCCACAGTGGCACAGGGGGAAAATCCGAAGAGCAAAAGCAAGGGAAGAAACTGGGTCAAGCTGAGTAAGTGAGGAAAGAAAAAGGAAAAAGGGAGGCAGAGAAAATCCCTCATCACTCCCTACCAGGAGACATGATGCCCGGCTGATCCCAAGGCCAAGAGTACTTTGGACATATTCCCCACCCCAACTCCTACTACGTCTTTTTGGCCAAGAATGATGTCATGTGGCATGATATATCATTCAAAAATATCAGGCAAAAAGAGAAATTAATTGCTTGAGGCCATACAACCTATGAATGCCTGGGTCTGTTGACCCCTTTCCATTGTCAGAACTAAATCAAACGCTGTAGAACAGGGTGCAGAAATGCTTTTTTACCTCTTCCCAAATTACCTGCTTAAATCTCTTTTTCACCACTGAACAAAGGAGCACAAAGGAGCTGGAAAGGCTGTAAAAGTACTAACTGCTTTATGAATAGAGACTTTATGTTGTGTCACATAATTCAGTTAATTTCTCAGAGTCTGAGTAAAGATACTCTACGCAAAATTTTTTGCTCCTTTTTCTAATGATGTCTGGAAATACAGTTTCCAGAGTTCTAGTTATTGTGACTATATATATAAAATTCTTCTTGTAAGTACATCTTTGCTGTAGTTAGCCAACTATGGTGTAAGGAGAGCTGGGAAGAGGATCCAGTACAAAGGTTTGTCCTCCTTTTCTTGACTCAGTAGGGAGGTAAACTACAGGAGTTAATTAAAAAGAAACAGTGTTACTGAATTTTCAAGGTTTTCTAGAACAGAATTTAAGTTAAAGTTTTTCCTACTGCTCCCCTGGAAAAATATCAGATAACTTTTCCTTTTTTCCTGTGAGGCTGCTGTTTTGTTATTATAGGGTTGCTAATCAGTTCTCGGTGCTGTTTCTTTTCAGGCTCACTCACAGCACAGTGAAGTACTCATAGCAGGAAAAGCAGCAGGAAAAACTGGAAAAATAGGAGGGATAAGTACTATTAATATTTCAAACATGTGTCTGTTTAACTGTTTTAAATTAATTTTATTTGTGGTTCCCAACTCACAGTGCTTTAGCACCACAAGCTTGACGTATTTATTTCCTCTCATACTTTGTAGTAGGAAGGGAAGGATTTGCTCTGTGGAGAAATAGCTTCTAGCTGAGAAAAGCTCTTACTGCCCTAGCCAGCAGGCAGCCTCAACAATGTTCATTTGCTGCACCTGATATTTGAAAATTGCAAGCTATAAGGCATGCTTAACTCACAGAGCCATTCTTTAATAATTAGAGGCACAGGCTATTTTTTGAATGTCTCTGTCCAATCTAGTTATACTATATTAAACCTTATATTGATTGATTTATACTATAAATAACAACAGAAATAAAATTAGGGATTTAATATAAATCCTTAGTATCTAGCATAGAGTTGGAAAATTTAATTGTCTCAGTGCTAAAGTATAAAATCATATGATTTCTCCTTTTAAAAAAATTACAGTTAGTATTGCTTGTTTACAGTATATGGAGTCCAGATTTCTTCTGCTGTTGGGAGGAGATCTCTACGGTGTAATTCCACTCTCTTGTTCTGACTTGGACCTCAAAGAAGACAGCACACCCCATTTAGTCTCCCTGCCATTCATCATTCTGCTGCCTTACAAGAATGATGATAAAAGGCTTGAAATCATGCTCAGTTAAAAAATTACCACATGGTTATTGACTAAACATTAATGGTTTGAACACCAAATCATTTACATTCTGGTATAGTCATATAATCAAAGAATGGTTTGAGTTGGAGGGGACCTTCAGGGATTATCTAGTCCAACCTCTCTCCCTGGGCAGGGGCAAGTTTCAAAGCTCTGTCCAACTTGGCCTTGAACATTTCCAGAGATGGGGCATCCACAACTTCTAAAGGTAACCTGTTCCAATGCCTCATTATCTTTATCGTAAAAAATGTCTTCCTTAAATTCCATATAAATTTGCCCTCTTTCAGTTTAAAATCATTGTCCTGTCAATGCAGATCTTGGTAAAAAATCACTTTCTCTCTTTCTTATGCATCAAAAGGCTGATCTGGCTGCTCCAGAGCCTTCTTTTCTCCAGTCTGAACAACTCCAGTTCTCCAAGCATTTCCTCACAAGGGAGGTGCTCCAGGCCTCTAACCATTTTTTTTGAAAATGGACCTGCTCCAGCAGATCCATGTGTTCCTTGCATGGGGAACTCCAGAGCAGGCCACACTTTTAATCAGACAGGCAAGGATTTGTCCGTCTTTCTGGCCTGCAAGCACGCATTGCAGGCTTGTGTCCAGATTTTCATCAAAGAGTATTCCCAAGTCCTTCTCGAGTCCCAATCCATCCATTCCCGATTCTATACGGATATTGAGGGTTGCCCTGATCCGGGTGCAGGACATTGTACCTGACCTTGTTGATCATGATGAGGTTCACATTGGTCTACTCCTCATGCCTGCTAAGTTCCTTCTGGATGGCATCCCAGAAGAGCCAGTCTCTTGGCCCATTATTAGAGCATGTCTAGGAGAGGGCTGTTATGGGTCCTCTATGATGCTACAGGAAAGCTCTCATTCCCATGGCCTTTTGGCTGGGTGCTGCATTCCCTGTGTTTTTGGACTGAGAAGCTTCTGGAAAACCTCTGTGAAATGCTATACCTCAGGCACTGTGAGCGGCTTGGGGATGTTTCAGTAGTAGTTCAAAAAATCTTCCGCTGGCAGTTTCTCCCAGTGTCACTGTCACTGGGACTTCAGGCTGATACTCCAGAACTTGAAAGAGAATTCCACTGCCAAGAAACAGAGAGAAATGTGGTTACTAGCTGTCTCTCTGTACATCGTGCTAAGATGGTACATTTTTAGGATGCAAAGCAGTGAAAATTAATTTTCTTTGCTTAAAAAGAGCCATCTGCCCATCCATGTCTCTATAAAAGGACACTTTTTTATTTTCTTCTGTAGGGGAAAATGAGAATACTAACAAGGATACTGATTTTTTATTAGGCTCCTCTTGCTCCCCACCAATAAGAGGATGTCATTGTTATGGTAATACAGAGTGAATGGCACAATATGATGACAGAAATCAGTAGGCATTGGGTGCCTGGATGAGCAGTAAGCCCTGAAAGGACTCTGCAGACCCAGATCTGTTTGTCTGAAGTTACTTGAGTCAAGACTCGACACATTTTGAGAGGGAGCACTTTTTGTTCACTCAATTTATATTAGTGAACTATCAGAAACAGTTACCTACATTTCAAATTATGCAGATCCTGTCCCAGGCTGTGAATAAGTTATCGGGGCCACTCCTGAATGGGAAAAGGGATGGAACTCATTGAACAGAGAGCAGATCTCAGGCTAAGACCTGTGAAAATCTTCATAAAAATGAGAAGCATTACCCTCAGCCACAGCTTCAGGATTTGGCAAACGTCACAAAGAGGGTGCAATTGCTTACCACCCAGTCAGTGCCTGAGCAGTGCCCCTGGCTGGCTTTCCCTCTTTTCCCTCCCCCAGTTTGTATATGGAGCCATATGGTGTGTGTTATCCCTCAGGCCAGCTGGGGTCAAGTGTCCTGCTTCTTGTGCCCCCCAGCCTGCTCACTGGTGGGGTGGGATGAGAGGCTGAAGGATCCCTGACCGCTGCTGAGCAATAACTGAAACACCAGCACGTCGTCAACGTTGTTCTCATTCTAAATCCAGCCACAGCACTGCACCAGTTAGTGGGAAGGAAATTAACTCTAGCCCAGCCAAAAGCAGGACAGCTGATTACACATCCTTCCTGATAATGGCTCTTCCAGCAATCACAGCTGAGCTAGGAGGCTTGCACCAAGTACTCTGACTATAAGTTACATTCTCGAAGGCTGACAGCTCTACGATGAAGGTAAAAAGCTCATTCATTACTGACTGAGACTCCTCCAATTCAGAAAAGCGTAAGCATTTGGTTTGGGTGCAACAGACTCTGTGTTCATCCACTGAAACCTGCTAGCTAATTTGGTATGTTCACTTGTAAAATTTAGTTGCCAAGTAGTAGATTCAGCTTGAATGCTAGGAAATGGTAAACCACTCTGAAGTGGGCTAGTTGTGACAAGCAGGCTCACTCTGGTAGCTTTGCTTCATGAATATTTCACTGTTGTTGAATTCAACAGAGACCAGACTTCTTCCCAAAGTATTTTGAGATACCAAAATAATGTAGTGATCTTGTCTCATTTCCTTCAAGAGTGACAGTGTGACATGCTGGAGGTGTGCTGTGTAAAACCCACACTTGTCAAAGAGGTTGTATTACCAATTAAGTAGTTTTGGTTCTGTTCTGCAGATGGCACTGCTTATCAGCCAACGCTCGAGTAAGACTAGGGTGATCAGCCCCTCTAGGTCAGAGGTCCAGAGGGATTTCTCTGTGGGTGTTGGTGAGTCTGACTACAAAGTTCCATCAAGTCTTGCCCGACTAGAAGTCACTTACAGGCTCCTTGTGGTTAACCCTGTACCATGGTACCTTCGTAACCTCATGCCGTGTTTGTTCTTACACTCCCTCTTTACTGAATTTGCAGGATTGGAGTTTTCACTAAAATGAAGTACATATTCTTAAATAGTTTTTGCTTCCATCTGTGCTGAGGAATCCTTTTAATGAGCCTCCATTTAGTTTTTCATTTTAACCCTTGAAGAATATAGAAATTCAGTTGTAAATATATGTCTTAAAACCAGAAGAATAGCTTCAAAATATGGATTGCAAAAATCATTAAAAATACCCAGAATAGATTTATGTGATCCCTGGAGCTTAGAGAAAGAACTTTGCTGAGAATATGAAGCAAAGGTAAACGAAGGTAGGCTTAGATATTTTTAATAAGGATTTGAACTTCCGTTTTTGTTCACTCACTGAATAGCAACAGGCCCTTTCATGTGATGTGATGGAGGTGGATTTGGGTGATTTTTTTGCAACTACAACCTTTTAAGGTCTAAGATAAATAATTAAAAAAAAAAAAAAAAACCTAAACCAACCAAAGAAGCAAAAAACCACCTCAAAACATTTTAACGGATGCCTTCACTGGGAGCAGGAGAAGTGTTCAGGAGAAGTCATCAGGCCAGCAATCAGATCAAACTTTAAACCACTGCTACTTTACTCTTAAATTGCAGCATGCCTGCGCAGGCAAAGGCTTCACACCAGGCTTGCTGTTGGGAAGGTGAGAGAAAACTTACGTCACACTGTAATTTGCAGGAAAAATGGACATGATCCTCGTTAGCACAGGCACCTGATTGACTATCTGATATATTACAGTTCCTTTTAATTGATTTCCTGGAGTAGACAGCTTCTTTTTTTTTTTTCCTCCCCTGGAAGGATGAAACCAAAGTCACAAATCACAGAAACGGACATGGCTGAGAGTTGTGCTTTGATGTGTGTGACAAAAATATTTAAGTGGACTGCTCTTAGACATAGCAAATGTGTGTGACATTTGTTTTGAATCTCTTTCTTCAAAGGAGAGGTTATAATTAATTTCCTTAGAGAATGGCACTCGTCAGTCACCTACCCACCCCATTATTAGTGTGTCCCACTGAAGGGCAGGCACCATTCTTGGAACGAGGGAAACTGGTGTGTTCCGCAGGTATCAAAAAGAAATTTTGGGAGCAATGACAGAGGTTTTCATTTGCAGTGCACCCAAAACAAGGAGAGTAATGTCTGTGTGGCAGAATCTAGCAAAATTAACCACCCTTTTAACCACTGGCATCCAATGATTTAAATAAAATTCTGTAATTATTTGTGTTTACTTTACAGCTTTATCTCCTGCTCCACCAAGAATTTTCACAGGTTGCTGTATCATGACACCTACTGGTAGAGATAACCAAAATAAATAGATGCAGCTCCTTCTGAATGATGGAATAGACACGTCTGCCAGCACTGGGATTTTTGTTTCCCACTGCAGTGATGACTGATGTATATCCATTCACATGGGCAGCACAATCTCTGCAGCTTGCAAAAGGAGGGGGTGTGTTCAGACACGGCATTGTCTGCAAGGGGCAGCTGCAGCCGGGATCAGTGTGGCCCAGGGCAGTGTGGCATCCTCGGCTCCTGTGCCCAGGAGTCCAGACAAGCCACTTCATTTTAGCTTTGGCTGAAGGGATTGTGTAAACAACACCACCCCTCTGTGATGAAAGGTAGAGCTGCTGATTTAGCCTAAGCCTTTGGAAATCTCATCACGGAGAAGCAGCTTCCACAGTCATATCCTACATGGGCTGCTGAAGTTAAGCCTGAGTTTCTTTCGTTTGAGGTAATAGTTGATGGACTATTCTGAAGACACCAGGGGTGCATTGAAGGTGATGTGAAGAGAAGCAGTAGAATCACGTTTTTAACCCTTTTATATGGTTATCATCACCATCAACACACATTCTCATATCTGTCTCATCCACACAGAAAACAGATTTGTATGAACTATAATCAGGCACTTGTGGGTTGAAATCAAAATAACACATTTTACCATACCACTCCATCAAAGAGTGCAGAATTTTCCAAGGTGTTTCTAAACCAAGCAACTTCCTGGCATGTTCAAAAAGCAGGATCTTTCCACTCCTCAGTGCTAACTCCATGGGACTGCAACCTTTCCAACTCAGACCCACACTCGTACTTCTATTACCACCTGGAAATTCACCTGCTTCCCCAGTGAGTCTTGTTTCATTATTGAACAGGCTTTCCCTATTTGACAGCACACCAGCAGTGCTTTCATGTCTCGGGATGTGGTTTACCAGTGAGCCATTATCTATGTCTCCTCAAGCTTTTGAGATCCAGTTTAGGTTTTCTCCTCTAAATAAATTACCACAACAATGTCACTTATCGAATTGTCATCCCTGTTAAGTTCTTCCACTGTGCATAAATCCATTTTCACACTGCACAAAGCAGAATCAAGAAGCTTTTCCATCAGTCTGCAAGCTGTATGTCTGGCCAATACTTCATAAATCGTTTCATGTCACTCAAATATGAATGGAAGCTTAGGTATATGGAGAGAGAGAGAGGAGCAAAAGGTAGTAAGGATACCAGAATTTCTCATTTGTTCTTAGCACACAAAAGGAACTTTTTTCCCTACTGCAGTTTCCAAAGCAGTAAAACAGATGGCACAGGTTCCCAGTAGGAAAAGTATCTTTTGCTTTAACCTTTTTTGAAAAATTCATTTTGAGATGTCAAAGTATTTTTGTTTTCACATAAGACTATCCCTTTAAAAGCTGCAATTGTATCTTGGACACATTCAGCTGGATTTCACCTAGAAGAACATTTTTTGTGTGTTTTTGTATTAGCTAGAGAGGCTCCTAAGCAGATACCCCACAGCTTTGTCAGGGAGGAAAGTGCAGAACTGAATTTTTTGGTTAGATCCCTTTTTGCTACAGCCACATAGCCTCACTAGTTTGTTCAAAAGAAAAAAGAATACCCACGACTTTCTTCACTTGTATTTTCTTTTTGCAAATGCGGCCTTGCTCTTGGATGTTCCTTTAGACAGTAAATTACCTCTCACCTGAGATAAGACAGGAGCAGGAGCCTTCCTGTTAGATCAACCTCTCCTGAGACCTGTAACTGATGTATTTACTGCACATCACAGCCAAAAGAGGCTGAAGCAGGAAACTTGTCACCTAAATCTTTGTAGAAACAGATTGGGTTTTTTTCCATTAATTTACAGCAGGTAAGGTGATATCTAAGACACATTTTTCCTTGAAAAAAAAAGTTTAATTGGATAATTATGGCTGCAACTCCACTTCCAGTGTCATCTTTTCTCCTGGGTAAAATTTTGTGCCAGTTCACACAGACAAGTTAGTTAAAAGGCAATACCTCTCAAAGAGCCAGCTTACCAAATGTTTTGTGGTTATGAGGAATCCTTTCCCGATACCATCCCCTACAGTAGTGCTATTTACAGCTTCAGTGGATGGCTTGAAAGTTCAGTGAACTTCCAGTTCAACACCA
>VYZQ01001583.1:29368-46311 GCA_013400655.1 Mystacornis crossleyi
TTACAGCAGGTAAGGTGATATCTAAGACACATTTTTCCTTGAAAAAAAAAGTTTAATTGGATAATTATGGCTGCAACTCCACTTCCAGTGTCATCTTTTCTCCTGGGTAAAATTTTGTGCCAGTTCACACAGACAAGTTAGTTAAAAGGCAATACCTCTCAAAGAGCCAGCTTACCAAATGTTTTGTGGTTATGAGGAATCCTTTCCCGATACCATCTCCTACAGTAGTGCTATTTACAGCTTCAGTGGATGGCTTGAAAGTTCAGTGAACTTCCAGTTCAACACCATCCACATCCCCATGCCCGGGCACTGCACCCCTCAGCCTTAACAGAAAAGACAGCTGCCACTTTGGATGTCCTGAATGTCTTCTGAGCATGGAGCAAGTACCTGTCTGGACAGAGGCATGGAAGCAAATCTAGGTATAAACAACCATGAGAAAAAAAACAACCGAAAAAAGAGAAGGAAACAAATTCCATTTACACATCTAAATCTAACTCTGTATAAAGACTGTGTAGGCTGCATTTATATTTGATTCACTAATCCTCTTTTTCTGTCGGGCTTTTCCCAAGTTGATGACTTAGTCGACCAAATCCAACCAAATGCATACTATTACTGTCCTCCCCTTTCCCACCCTTTCTCTCATGTCTGGGGAAAGAGGAAAGGGAACTTAGGAGGAGGCTCAGTTCCATGCTCCCAAACTCAAAGCATCCCCACCTCCTTTTGCTAGGCATGCAGAAACTCTACCCGTAGGGATCCCGGGCTCCTGATACAGCAACCAAGTTTTCACCTCTGCTCAGGCAATCAAAGCCTTAAGCCTATCCTGAACACACAAAAACTGATGTTTCTTTTCTTCGTGTGCCATTGTGCGTGTAAGAAGAAAGAGTGTGGATCAACAGCTGCCTTTAGTCACCGCAGTCAATCGGCTTAAGGATGTAATCATCTAGAAAAAGGAAGGGAGGCTAAACCGCTGTCACTTGCTGCTAATAAAAGTTACAGCATTAAGCATCAGCGGGAGACAGGCTTTTGTTCACTCCAAGCGAGTGTTTGGTTCTCTGTGTGCCTTACACTGTGGCAACACCCTGCACTGAGAAGGGCTCTTACAATGAAATAAACTTGGAGGAGACATTTCTTCAATGTGCTACTTACTCTGCCATTCATTTCCAGTGTCCCTGCTACTTTGCTGAACGTTAATGCTCAAATAAATCTTCCCCGTCCTCCACCATCTAATTCTGCACTGTTAGGCACAATCCAGTGGTTTTGTTTCTTAGATTTTTGTTTTGTTTTGTTTTGTTTTGTTTTTTCTAAACAGCAGCTGGTTGGATTTGGCACAGTAATTACTGTTGTGCCATAAATTCAGGTTAATGGCTGCACTGCAGGACCAGGCTGTGAGGCAGCAAGTCCTTACTTAAACAAAAGAGAGCTTTGACAAACAGTAATATTGGCCAGGAAAATTATTTTAAAATATTTGCAACAAAGTACGGGCTCAGTTACCTGACAGACGCCATATTTTAACCTGCCTATCCCTTTGAATTTATTATCTCTCTTAGCTTATTTGGGAATGTGGGGTTGAGGGAGTGGTTAGTGGTGTTTAATTCTCATATAGTGAGCATTAGGAAGAATGGTGGAGTTTTGTTGACCCAAAGAAGAGATGAACATTAATTCAGATTTCTGCATTGCCCAGTGTTGCTAAGGACTGATATGGGAAATGCCTTGGAGGTAGAACTTACCTGATGTTCAAAATTTGTGTCCTTTCTGAGACAATGCCCTCTACGAACTGCAAGNCGGAGCAAAACACCCCGAGTCCCTCACCATAGACCTGGTCAAGGATTGACTCAAGCCAGGTTTGGCAGGAACTAACTTCTGTAGCTGGTGTGGAAATAGGACTGAAAGTCATTACCCTGCTCCATAAACCGTGGACAGCCAGGGGCCTGTTGAGCTCTCCTGCACANAAAATGATTTTAGCTAGACAGACACTGAAGAGTTATCAGGAAGAAATTCCCTGTTTCAGTATTGCTAATATTCTGCGATGAAGGAAGAAAACCAAGGCTAAGGCAACTGATCAAGCTATGATAAAAAGAAAATCTCAATATCTAGATGCAAGGCATGAAAAACCAAACCCAAACATGCAAAAGTGAAAGATATTCCTAATTAAAATGTCAATCCGGTTGATCTACTGACTATTGCTAGTTGTTTCTCAAAGGAATCCCAAATCTGATGGGTTTTCTATATACTTTACAAACTAGATGAATATGAAAATAGTGCTATAGCTGTCTAAATTGCAGAAATTATGATTACACTGAAGCTCTTGAACTGGGAACAAAACACGCTGACTTTGCAATACAGAATGATAAAAAAAAGGAGGAATACTTTAGCCTGTCAGTGGACAAAGTAAGTCTCTGGGACTTTATCATTTACAGTCCTTTTTTTCTCTTATACTATTGTTTGTAATATCACCAGTATTTGGAGAGCTTGGGATGACAATCTGTGAAGATTCATTTAAGCATTTTTTCCTCTGAACCAGCTCCTGTACTCCACTCTGTGTACACTGCACTTGGGATTACTGCAAGCATTTAGCAAGTGCTTAATGTAAGCCAGCATTAAATGTATCCAAGATGTTGGGACCAGCCCCTTGACAGAAAGTGTGACATTCCAGATAATGTCAGACACTTACAGTGGGTGCACACGGATTCTAATTGTAACTCACTGCAGTTTGCTGCCCTTCATGGTGAGGAACTCTTCTCTGTGTGGGTCAGAAACCACAGCATGCCTTGAGTGCCCGAAGGGTGATTCAAAAACAGCAACCAAAACTTCTAGTTTGAATCATTGCTCTCCACACAGTGCTGGCCAGGTTAACACTGACAGAGGCCTATCCATCTGTGGAAAAAGACAGGCAAGACACTGTGAGGATGGGCTCCCCCATCTCCCCAAACTTGGCCTTTATTTTCTGCCCACCTGCACAAGGGATAACTACCAGCAGTGGTGTCAGTGGCTGAATCTGCTCCTGATGGCTGCATCCTACTCAGAATGGATTCAGGGCAGATGGAAAACAACACAATAGCCAAGGGCTANTGTCTGTATAATCATTTAGCTGTAAAGCATTGATCAAGTCTGGGTCTAAGCCTAAGCTGCACCGAAACTCACCTCAGAGAAGGAGTTTAGAATGAAAAGGGGTCTTTTTTGAACCTCATGGCTCAACAGGAGGCTCTTCCTAGCGGTTTCGTCTGACCGTGCCCTCCATGCAGTAGATAACCAAGTGTATCTTGCCAACAAATCTTGTCAAGCCACTGTTGCATTTGCTATCAAGCTTTGTTAAATTGCTGGTTTATATCGATTAAAAAATTGCTACTTATTTCTTACGAGTGAAGTGCATCACTCTGTCCATAACAGGCACCCACAAATAACACAAGGGGTTCATCCTGTTAGGAACACAGCAAAGCTGATGGCCCAGGGAAGGGCTAAAAGTACTGGAGTTTCCTTTGGGAGGTCTTGAGCTTTCTCACCTGAGCACTAAGTTGCTAAAGCCTGGCTGGGTAAGCTACACAAGCCAAGGGTCTCAGTGACAGTCAGAGGTGAGGTGCTGCTCTGCGCTGAAGTTTGGCACTTAGCCTGAGATCCTGAACTGGAAGCGACAGCCTGAGTCTGCAGAGCCGTTCAAGGAAGGAAAGAAGAGCAGCCTTTCAGCCTGACAGTTATGTGTCTCCCCGGTGCAGTAATACCAGAATCATGTCATGGGAAGATTTAAATAGAAAGTGTTTCATTTAATGGGATTTTGGTCACAGTACTGTGGCTCTCTTTAGCAGCATAAAATGTACATTTGAAGCACTGCCTCTTTGCCATAAACTTCTGGCTCATTTTTCTTTGCAAGTGCTTTAATGGTGGGCATTTTTTTTTCAAAGGGAGAAATGTTCTGCAGCAGCATAGATGATTTGATGGCATAACGTATTGCACTGCTGGCTGCTGGAGGCAAAATACTGCCTCTTCAATTTATCTGTGTTATATGCTAATTGATGTAACTGCAAGAAAAAAGAATTAATTATGGGACTGTAGAGATAATTTCATTGAACAAGAACACTACACAAGACAAACAATATGGCATTCCTTCTTCAATTGAGGATTTTTTTTCTCTGGCTTGTATTTCTCTTCTTCAAACCCCTTGTTTCTCCACTCTCTTATCACTACACTGAAAAAGCTCAGGCTTTGTGTGTGAAACATGAGATAGGGACAATAGAGGGGGGAAACAGATGAGAGACTAACTGGCAGAGAAGTCAGGAGAAGGGAAGGTTCATGAGAGCAGAAGTAGTAAAAGAGTGAAGGTATGTATCTCTCTTCATTTTTCATCAGACATCCATTGCTGTCATGTGCCCCAGTTCCAAGTGGGAAATAGCATGATTCACGGAGGAGCTGCCCAGTTCCACCTGAGATAACCATGTTTCTTCCATTCCAACCTGCTCTCTCTTCTGAGGCAGGCGGCAACCCCAAGAGTGGATACTGCTTTCAGCAGTACTGCAAGATTTCAATTAAAAATTACTTCAAATATACAGTTCTTCTACCACCACCAATACACAATTGGCATGTGTCACACTTCTTGATGGAGTCCCACCTTTTAGCTAGAGCTCCCTGGGGGCCCTTCCACCCCTCAGGCCAGTGGCAGACTCTCCCCCACAGAAATCCCCTCCTTGGGCTAGTCACCATCACTTAGAAGAAATAAGTCTACATTACCCTACTCCACTTCATGGTTCTTCTTCAAGACTGGAGCTCCCTTTTCCTGAAGAAAACAGTTACTTAAACCTGCTTACTTCTCTGTCCCCTCAGTGCCCCCAGTATCTTCTGAGGCCAAGGGCCTCATGATGTCATAGCAATTCTCCTCTCAACAACCTCAACCACAACCATTAGCCACTGCAAACACACTCTTTTTGAAGACCACAAAACCAGTACCTAGTTTTCACTCTGAAAATTTTCCTGATGCCACTATTATTTCTGCACATCCTTTAAGCCTTTGCCACTATTCCTGCCAGGAACAAATGGTACATGTTCCAATGATTAAATGGTGTTTTTAGTGGTAGTTAAAAACATATTCAATATTTGCCTATAGGTATAACATATCTGAAATATTTAAATGCAGGAGCAGCAACTAAGTGGGATTGGTATGCAAATAAGTCATACAATGCAAATATGATATGCAAATTGCTCTATCTTTAGAAAAATTATGGAATTTCCCCATAAATTACACTTTGCAGAAATGCAAGCATTTGTGGTTAAGGACAGAGAAAGTAATTCCCAGTTTCAAGCGGCCCATGTGGTCTGAAAAGTGCAGCTGCAGCCATAAGCTCCCACTTCACCTTTTCTTCTCTAATTTCCAAGATCTTATTTTTCCTGCTCCTCGTGTCCTGCCTGTCTCACTTTCCCTGCTTTTTCCTAGCCCGCAGCCACCAAGGCCCCCATAAATGACCTCCAGCTCAATGCTGTGCACACACACACAGAGCACAAAGCACATCACCGGCCATCACCCACAGTCCTTCAGTGAGAGAGGTCAGGCTCTGTGTGCTTGTCCACCTGCAGGAGAAGGCATTTAGTCTGTAGTTCAGCATGGACCTGTAGGGTCCCATTTGACCCCACTTCTGTCTGTTGCTTACAGATAATCTTATCCTCTTAGTCCTTTTTGTTTTGTTCTCCTTTCTTCTCCAGGGAAGTAACTTGGAACTACTCCATTCATCAACCATATTGTAACACTTCTGCGGAAGAGGTAAAAGGCTGTGTTCCAGCTTTCTTGGGAGTTCTGAGCTACCACTTCCTTCCATCCTACAACAGAGCAGACGAGCCATTCTGTAAAGACAGTTTTATTGTTTTATAGGCACAGTGGGCAGAAAAAAATGTCCCGTATTCAAGCGCACTCCTCCTCATATGATGTTCCTTCTTCCCTGGTTTCTCAGTTCAAATTCCCTGTCCCTGGGAGTGTTCAGGGCCAGGTTGGATAGGTGTCTAAGCATCCTGATCCAGTGAAAGCTGTCCTTGTCCACAGCAAAGATATTACAGCTGGATGATCTTAGCTGTCCCTTTCAGCCCCAGCCAGTCTATGACTCCATGATTCTGTGATGATCGTGCACCAAAGGTATGCTTGTGATGACCTGCTTGTGATGACCTGCCCTAGGTACCTCCTCATCTCCCCACTGAAGTCCCAGCACTCTGTAATTGGCCCCAGGTCCTCTGGGAAAGGCTTGCCTGAAAAAGGGGGTTCCAATAAGCCATGCATGGCTGAGCTGCATGTTCTTTGTGTTGGACAAGGTTTTCCATCTCTTCTTTGTGATCAGAAAGCCCCAGCAGGGGACACTTGCCCTTTCCGGTGGTGATGCTGCTGAGGCCCTTTGCAGACTCAGTTTTGTATGTCCTTAAATTTTTGAACTCACTTCAGTGGGAGCGGTTTTGACCATCAGAAAGCAGATAACTACATCAGCTGTATTTACTGATTCAAAGGCTTCCTTCTCAGCAACATGTAGTTCACCCTCCAACAACTTTCACTCGAGACATCCTTTGATTACTTTTCCTATTCTACTTTAATCTTCTTCCCCATCGACCTCTGCCATGCTTTGCTGTGATACAATCATCTCCTTCCAAAGTTTTCTCTCCTGTTACCCATTTCATTTTTGTCTTTTATCTCATGCCAGCAACTGCATTTCCTTGGCCTTTACACAGGAGTTCATCTGATGTCTCTACTTCAGAATGCTGCTTTGAACTTTGTTAAAAAATAAAAAGCAAAAGTCACGATACACAACATTTGCTAACAGTTACTACTACGTTACCTAATGTAATACACTTATTTCCCCCCTGAAGAAGAACTACCAGCAATGGATCCCAGCATCCCACTGAGTCGGGACTTTTTATAGGTTAGCTTTCTTGATCCATCTTAACTTAGGTGTTGGGCAACACATCCCTCAGTTGAAATCCTGTCTCACTGCCCATCTCCAAGACACAGCAAATGAAGACATCATGTGTTAGAGAGCAATTACGGGCATGACTTCTCTTGATCAACAGTAAAAAAGTGACCAAAAAAATCTTTTTTAAGATTTTAAGTATTCTTTTTTTAAACTCCAGAAATCTAAATTTCATGGAAATGTGTAGTAATCTGCACATAATCCTGTGATGGTCCTGCAAGTGCTATCTTAATCACAAATAGTGCATATTAATGAAGGTCCTCACCAGATGAAAGAGAATGTTAAAGAGTAGTTGAAGCTTGATGGAATTAATACAACCAACTTTGACTTGTTCTCAGATTGAGTCAAACAGCTTCCAGCTACATTTCTGCAAGAGTGGGAGGGGGGAAATCCCAGATGACAGGTGCTGTGCAGAGCAAAGCCCTCTCTAAAAGAAAAGAATAAATCATTTATGTACAGTATTCACTAAAAACTGCAGGGGGCAAGAGACTGCAGGTTTTCCTTTTAATAAGGAAGAAAAATGCATATATAATAATTGCTGTTGCAAACATACAGTGCACAGAAATTGAGTCTGGATTAGAGTCATTCACTTTCCCAGGATGGAACATAGGTAAATTACCCCTGGGTCACTAATCTACTAATATTATCAGGATTGCCTTGTTACAAAACAAAAGAAATCTCTACCATTATCTTTTTAATCTGTGAATTTCTATCGTTCAGTGAACAGTCCAAGAGGCACAGTTACTTGTCCATGTGCACACAGTCCATCTGACTGAACATGGAAGTGGCCACAGAGTGTAAACAGAGTTGGGAACAGGAGTGGTTGGATGGGGTTTGCAGGAAGAGGGGGTAGGTCGCTGTCCCTGCTACTGGACTCATTAATTCAGCAAGGTCAGTGATTTAAGAAACTGTTGCCACAACTACATTCTGGGTAAGCTTTTTTACTCTTCCTTGTGAAACAAAACACAGTTCTGAACAGCAATCCATTGGCTCTCAAACTTCATAAAGCAGAGTACCCATTTTCATGCTAAAGCAGACTGGAAAAATAAACTTTGATGGTCTAATTTATGGCAATAAATTGAAAATGTACTGGTTCTCCCTCCTCATGTTATGACTGCTATCACTTGTAGGTCTGTAAGCTGCAGGACCCTCTTCCCAGATGGAAAAGCTTCTGTGCCAGAGCCAGTCCTCCTCTCTGCTCCTCCAGCATCACTTAGGATGGGAGGGCAGGGGCTACATCCCTACCGTCGTTCAGCCATTTCTGCCTGGTCAATGGTCCCTTGAGGGCCATTAGCCACAGATCTCTGTAGAGGAACTCTGAGAGACTATTTCTGGTCTCTGGCTGCATTACCTCAAAGAAGGTGCAGCCTGTAACCATTTTTTGGCCTTCTTTCTTGAGTTATCTCTCTCAGAGGACAAGGGCAGCAGAATACCTGGGTGCCTCATACACTGAAATAACAGAAGCACAATGCATCACATGAATTCTCAGAAGTGTATTGATCATTGTAGGATATGTTTTTAAATATTTCAAAGACATGATTCTTTTTTCAGTAGTAGCATCTGTTCTTTTCAGGGGGAAGTTTGTGACACTAATTGCACCAGCCTCA
Organism: Mystacornis crossleyi; assembly: GCA_013400655.1. Taxonomy (NCBI): domain Eukaryota; kingdom Metazoa; phylum Chordata; class Aves; order Passeriformes; family Timaliidae; genus Mystacornis; species Mystacornis crossleyi. The sequence goes on from VYZQ01001583.1 coordinate 37,905, forward strand.
GTTAATGGAGCAGAGATCACGTCCGTGCTTGAGGATCAGCTAAGGGGCTAAACTGCCACGCCGTGTTTGTGGAGGCAAGAAAGCCCACCCCAAACCCAGGTTCCATGAGGAAAAACAACCCCATGCTGAAACATCAGGCTGTGGCTGGCAGGTCTGATCCTTGTCAGAGCTCCAGAACGTGCATCATACCTTCCTCCTGCTGTCACCAGCACAACGCTGATTCACCCCGTGCAAGGACTGGGCCCCACGTATTGAAGAGGGTAAAGTTTGAAGTGGTTGTTGGTGTTTCTCAAACATCCTGGCCTGGCATCTGTTGGAGGCAAGGAACCACGGGCCTATCTTATCTCTCCAAGCCCTTGCTGCTGTAGCTGGTGTGCACATGTTGCTGTCAGCTAAACCCACAAGCGGCTTAATGGCAGGTACATAATAGCCCATTAGTTCAGGTTTGCCTGGGATGCTGGCAGGTGTTTACATGAAATTTTGCCCTGCTTGTCATAGCATATAGGACAGCCAGCACCTGGCAACCTCCTACCCAACAACACATTCTTTAATTGCTCCGAAGCGATGGCAGCAGCTGCCGCCAACCTTGTTAAATAAACAACAGGTTCTGCACCTGCCTGAGCAAAACCCTGACCTGACTCCCAGACAGGCAGTGGGCACACAGGGAGCCCTGCCCTCCCCCTGCACGGCAGCCTCAGGGATTAGTTGGAGTCTATCAGCATTGATTTGTCCTTCAGCAACAGAGGTTTGCCCTGACCTTGTCTCGGGAGTATTTTACTGAGCCAGGAGACATGAAAATCTCCCTAATTAGATTTCTAGTTTATGAATAATTCTCATCTCACACACACACACATACACACACACACACACAAACACACACACATACACACACACACGCACACACACGCCGCCCCACAGACGTACAGGCCCAATGATAATGAAAAAAAGTACTGTGGCACAATAGCCAAATGCCTGTGCCTTGTAGAGTGCTTTGATACAGTACAGAAAAATTATGAGTTATTTCTGAGGATCTGAAAGCTTGGTACAAGATAGGACTTTTTATTCTCCAAGGAGTGAAGCTGGGCAAAATGCCCAATTTTTGTTAGGTATAACCATCAAAGATAAGAGAACTATGTATCCTGACTTCTAACAGGTGAGCTGGTACTCTCAAAGCCATACCTGATTATTTTATCACTCTCTTGTCTGATTTAATTAAATCTTGGCATCTTATTAGGTTCTACAGTTAATACACTTGCCTGGATCCACAAACTTACGAATCAGGAGGAATAGTGAGGAGAAAGGCTTAGTTACTTGCTGCAAGGATATTTCCCCTCAGATATTTTTCCTTTCCTCCCCTTCGTGCTGTTGAAGAAGATGTGCTCTGAGGGACAGCATGGCATCTCTTCCAGCCTCCAGCCAGTGGCAGGTACCTGAGGAGGCTGCACATGAGGCACAAGTGAGTAAAAACGAGTAAACACAGAGAAAGGTCCCTGTCATTCACACGTAAGACAAAAGCCAGTGAAAGAGACCAAGTTATTACAGCAGAGAGAGTTGAATTCCAGGGGAATTCTAGAGAAAAGAAAAAAAATATATACATCACCCCAAAAAGGTCACAAAGATCAAGATGGTCCCTTTAGGAGCTGTAAGGGGCTTGGTTTGTGGCAGCACCCCGAGACCAGAGTGCCATGTTAATTAGACTCTCTTCTTCTGATCCACAGAGCAAGATTTCCTCCATTTATATGTTTTCTTTAAAATTAAAAGGCAGAGAATACTTATGGCATTTCTAACGCTGCAGTTTTAACACACAGATATATGAAGGACTATCTATTGGGTCTCTCAGCTACAAGAGAAATGAAAAGGAAAAGGCGAAGCAGGAGCACTGCATCTATTTTGTAGGTGTCAACTCACCCAGACATAGGGATATATTAACTATGCTTCAAGAGCATTAAATTCCTGACAGGGACAAGCTATTTACTACTGATAGCTCACAAAAGCAAGTTAGCACAGCAAATTCCCTTCACACAGTCCTACAGGGCTTCAGGTCTAAGCAACTGCCAGTGGTCGTCAAGAGACTATTATTGGCATGTAACTGTCTCCCAATAAATTGTCGTCAGCCTGCATTGCGAACACAGCGATTATAAATACAGTAAATGCTGTTAAAGCACAAGACTGAACACCTGTGTGCCACCAGTGACCACTGCCCCTTCTTGTGCTGTGCCCCTCGCACGCCGCAGTGCTCCAACCACTGCCCAAGTCCCACAGCTTTAACAGATCCCCTACTCATTACACACACAAGCGGCAAAAGTGATTTTATTGAGCAGCAGTGCAGCTTTTGGCATCAGTAGCTCTGAGGGAATACTGTCTTCGGCTGTTTGTGGGATCATGTTGCCTTCTAGTGGCTGGCCCCGGCTCCCTATTGCAGAAATGTTTTGGGATATTCTTCCACAAATATATCCAGAGTGCAAGATATTTTCTAAATTCCTTGTAGGGGAGAAACAACTGTCAAACAAGACTTATGCTCTGTATTTCTTAGGAGGCAAGAAAAAAGTTTATCAAGAAAACTTTTCTTTTTGACACACATTACTGTTTGAGTGTTTTCTAGGATAAATTTTGGATGAGTTTTAAGCTTTCCACAACCTGTAGCAAGACAGGACAACGGAAGGTTATCAATTTGTGGTGTTGAATAGGCTTGTTTCTCCTGCATAAGGCCAGAGAAAGAAACAAAATGTAAAAAAAATCAATGAAAAGTGAAGTAATTTCATTCAAAATACTGATTGCACAATATGGACAATATAGCACAAAATGGAGCTGAAGGAGAGCTCTGGGACAAGTTTTGCTGATCGGACTCTGAGAGGCAGGGTGGTCTTCATCCTAGAAAGTGGGGAAAAAACAGGTACTGCTGAAAAGCATAAATTGATTGGGGAAATACTTAAGTCAGCAGATTCAGAAATACAGAAAGCAGGAGGGAAAGAGAAATGACAAAGCCAGATGGGGCAGTCTCCCTCCCCGACTTGGTAGAAGAAGAATTCACCAGTGATGCAGTTAACCAGAGGTCTTTTTATCTATTTTGTGATTCCACAATCTGCATGTAAAACCAATCTCATCTGAAGCAGTTGCACTTGAAAAGTGATGGCTGCTTCAACAAAATACTTCCAATGGGCTTAATATTGCTGGCTCATGTTACTTTCAGGATCATCAGCAGGGTTGGATCCTAAAATACTTATCTAGAAATGCAAGAAAAGTCATTAAAAGAAAAAAAATGAGAGATGACAGCAGGAAAACAGTGACTAAGCTCCATCACGAAAGAGAGCGATGTGAAAATGGTCAAAGCTGTGAATTATTTAAAGAAACAAAAATGTAGAAGACAATTTTTTCCTCCTGTGATGTACAAAGCCAAGGCTGGGGAGGGGGGGAGAAACAGAGGTTGGGCACAAAGAACAGACAGAGAGGGAACAGAATTACAGCTGAAAATTAGAAGCAGAAGCCAAATTTTTGGAGGAACAAAGACTGGATTGTCAGCTCACAGGGTGAAAGAAAATGTGACAGCAAGTAAAATGCAAGGGGCCTGCTACAAGACAGCTGAAGAAAATTAAAGCAAAATGGCAAGAAACTTGAAGGAAAGACTTTCAATTGCACAGACTACAAAGAGGTCAAGGACAGATAAATGGACCTGGAGAGGAATCCAATCATTGGTGACGTGCACATTTTTTTTATAATTCAACACTCCAACACCTCCTTCCTGCTTCAACACACAAAAGTTTTACTATCTCAGGAAAAATAAGGTCCTTGGTGTTGAGGACTACTGAATAACATAGCTAAGGAAATAAATGCTTAGATCAAAATGGGATGTTTCCTCTCAAACGATTTTATGCACGTGCAGAGGAACATGATGTAAGAAGCCAGATTAGACTGTTGCAGCCCTCCCTCTTGGCTCCGTAATCTATGAATATACTTGGAACACATGGCTGTGTCATTCCCACCTGTTCTCCAAAACTCTTCCCATGCACATATTGCATACATAATGGGGGAAAAAAGCAACGCATACGTGAGCAGCGACTGCCTTCACCGCAATCTGTGCGAGGTAAACATGACAGAGGATATACCAGGAAAAATCCAAGTCTGTTTTTTCTGTTCAGAGTTCCAACTGCTGACTCCTGGGGAACTGCCAGTTTGAAGAAGGCAGCTCATCTTCTTTGAATATCCAAGCAGTGGGACTGGTGGAAATACAGGTTTTAGACAACTGTAACTCTGAATCTCCTGCAAAGTGTAGGAACATTTATTGGTGTACAGTGGCATACCTCGTATTTTTTTAAGCCAAATGATCAAAAATAAGACGTTCCTTGTTACTTTGGATTTATGCATAGTAAGATGGAATGGCTTGCTATGATTCTTTTTCCTAATAGGCTGCCATCCGAGTAAGTGCTGTGTAGAATACTCCTTTCTCTTGGGCCAGTGACAGAACTGATGCATACAAGTCTGAATTTAACCTACCAATTGCCATTTTCTTTTTCACCAAAGGCCGTCAGCCACCTTTTCCTGTCTTGTTAGATTCTTGGGTGACACCACTCTGCACAACAAATGCCAAAAATTTGAAACAACAAAGAGAGTCTTCCAAATTATCACCTGCAAACTTGGGTCACAAAGAGAAAGAGAAGAACAAGGAGAAGGTGTAGGGGAAGGAGAAGGTGAAGGAGAAGGAACAGAAAGTGGAATGTTACAAAAATGTTACTAGCAACTTACTTACTGGTTTGGTGCTTTGAGAAGGTCATGCCTTAAAACTTATCATTGTTTTATAATGAAATGTCACGTAAATATTTATAGGGATACCTCTTGGAAAGAAAAAATACCCCAAACTACTGTAATAATTGTGGGCTATCTAATGAGATGATCCTGGATGTAATATGGACCACATAAAGCCCATAGGAAGTATTTTGTCACAGCAGTCAACACCTTTCAAATGGGATCGCATCAGATGATTTCTTTTTTACATAGAGATAAAGAGTTTGGTAAACAGTTTGTTTGTGGTAAACAAAGAAATGTGTTTGGTAGAGGGTGACTAATCACTGTAACAGTCTGCCACTAATTGGAATACTACCTCACTCTAAACCAAACAAATTTATCCCTAAACTATCCAACTTTTATATTAGCAATTCCTTTTTCTTCAAGAAAGATAAAAAACTCAACCTTCAATAACTGCTGGGAAGCCTGATAAGGCAAAGGTATATTTAATAATTCTACAATAGGATCATTCCAGAAAGTCACAGCATAGGTAAAATGAATGGCATTGATGAGACAGATTAAAAGTAGAAAAGAAAGTGGAGTTCAGATTTTAAATAAAAAATCATTTGGATTCAGTTAGATGAAATAGTGCCAAAGGAGAATTCAAAAGTTTTTTCAACATTCTTCAGGTTCATCACAGCACACTGAATAAAACCCACAATGCCTGTTCCTTAATCTTCCAGAAAGGATTAATAAACAACATAAGCAAAGCAGAACAATATTAATGTTCATGTGTATGAATTTAGATATTCACACCACCATTCTGCATTTCTAACTTTATTTATTTATGAGAGACAAAAATAAAGGCCTGTAGCCCTTATGTCAGCATCCCCAGCTAAGCTTCACAGGGGCAAGGTTCTATCCCCTTGTGGATGGAAGCAAAAGCTTCTTATTCCCAAAGAGGTAGTTCTTATTTTCCAGTGTAAGCTGTGTTACAGCCACTTGTAGCTTAGTGTGTATATAACACTTCATTATTATTCTTCCCATTTTGCCACCAAGACAGAAAAATTGGTCTCCTGGTACCCTGTGCCTGGAACCATATTAGCCTCTCTATTTGCAAGCAATGGGAAGTTCATCTCAAGACCATAAAATGCCATCCCAGGTTCCAAAGAAGTGACAGCATATGGATGACTATTCTCATATGAAGAACCCTAAAATATAAGGGACAGAGCTTTTCTAGGAGGAATCCCATTCTAAACAGGGAGAGTTGATTCATCTATTTGCTTCCTTTTAACTTTACTACCCACTCTCGAAGTGTTGAAAGAATATCATGTTTCTAAAAATCATGAGGAACTGAGCTGTGCCTGCATGGCATTTTTTGTACTGCCATTATCATATTCTGCCCACACTTGGAGCTAGCTAGAAGAAAGAGAGCTCTGAATGGAAGTCAGACAGCCATGCCTGCATAAAGCTGAGCCCAAGCTAATAAGTCTTGCTGAGAATCAATTTTTTGTTGTTGTTGTTGCTGTAGGTTGTTGACACATTAGCATGGCCACGTAGCTTCAAGTAAGGCTTTAGCTGCCGTCGGTGAAGTAAGCTCACATCTGCTCGCGGCATGTATAGACGTATTTACAGACTATTAACAGAATAAAAGAAGCGATAGAGAGGGGTTTTTAAATTACAAACAGTAGACTTGGTGCCTGTGCTGCAGTCATCCCCGGCACACCAGTCAGCACAGTCACTCTGCTGTTAGTCAGGAAGCACCAACCAATCCTTCTATGTCATGTCTCAGGGAGCACGGAGCCGTATCACAGCTCCCAGAGTCACAGCCCTGTCCCTGTTCTGCTCCCGAGACAGTCCAGATGGACCCCACGACTGCTGCAGGGGCCATGTTACAAAGCCAACAATTGGCTTATGGTTAATCTTAATTTTCTGTTGCTAGTCATGGGTTTGGTCTCTTCTTCCACAAATATTGTTGTTACAATGATGTAAATGCTTAGTAATCCTGATTTACAATAATGGCATATTATCCATTCCTAATTGCTGTTCAACCCTAATTGTCTCCTTGAAACACGTGCCTGATTAGATCAAGATTTAAAGAAAAGAATCAGAGCAAGTGCTTAGGATCTCAGACCACTGAGGACAGGCAGGAGAAGGCCTCTCTGTCAAATCTGGAGGAGGTAGAAAGCAAGACAGTAGAGTATAGCTAGAAAAGAGGCTCCACTGTGCTTCCGTGTGGAAACTCCATAGCTGTAACACCAGCTCTGCATCCGATGTTAAAAAAAAAGTCTCTGTGGAGTGTGAGACACCACATGTCAGAAGTGTACTGTGAAACATATGTTCATGTTTTCCCTTTAAGATAGAGTATTTCACATTTCTTCTTTTATGTATACTTTAGATTACAGATGAATCTATTGTACCAAAATACTGGCAACTGCTTTCCAACATGGGAGACTGCCTTCCATGTTCAGCCTCCATGCTTTTGACTGTGAAGCATTTCAGCAGACTCTCGTACATTGATATTCATTACCTGTACGGTTTGCATAACAAACACATAAACAGGCCAGTCAATAATATCAGCTCATATTGACCAGCTATTCCTAACCTGAAGCAGGAATGCCAAGCTTCAATTGATTCACATTCATGCACTGTGTAAGTATAATTCAAAATTAACGTGCACAAGAAAGAGCACATACTGTTATTACCGCGTGGAGTAACCTGGGGATGCACTGCAGCACAAAGCTGGTGTGTGAGACAGAGCTAGTCAATAAAATGCAAGGTATAATTTGCCACTGAATATCCCATGAACTCCAAATGTTGCTGGCTGCTACAAAGCTGTAGTCCAGTCTTGTGCTACCACCAGCAGCTCCCTGCAAGCCCCAGGTGGGGCAGAGGGGGTACAAAACATGTCTGACCAAGCTGGGTACCGAAATACCTCTCTCCTCCACAGCTCAGTAAAGAAACAGACCCCCACCTGGCACAACTGATTGAACCCAAAACTTAGGTTACATTACGTGGTCCGAATATTTCACAGAATCATAGAATATCTCAAGTTGGAAGACAGCCATAGGGACAATTAACTCCCTTCTCCAAGCAGGACCAACTAGAACTAAAGCATATGTCTAAGGGCATCACTGGGATGCTTCTTGAAGTCTGACAGGCTAGGAGCCATGACCTCTTCCCTTGAGGGCCTATTCCAGTCACTGATCATGACGCTGTGTGGGAGCTTTGCCCNGTACAACATGATCACCCCCTCAGTGAAGAAGTCCAACCTGAACTCCTCCTGATGCTTTTTCCATTTCCTCATGTCCTACCGCTGGTCACCAGAGAGAAGATCAGCACCTCTGCCTCTGCTGTCCTCCTTGGAGAAGTTGTAGACTGTGAGGAATCCACCTCTCAGCCTTCTCTTCTCCAAATGGAACAAAACAAGTAGCCTCAGCCACTAGTCTTATGGCTTTAGGAAGAAGCTCTTTACAGAAACAATGATTAGACATTGGAATGGGCTACTCAGGGAGGTGGTGGAGTCACCATCCCTGGAGGTGTTTAAGAAAAGACTGGATGTGACACTTTGTGCCATGGTCTAGTTAACATGGTGGTGTTTTGTCATAGGTTGGACTCAGTGATCTCAGAGGTCTTTTCTAACCTGGTTGATTCTGTTTCTGTCTTATCCTCAAGACATTTGGCCATC
>VYZQ01001583.1:46468-76651 GCA_013400655.1 Mystacornis crossleyi
TCATGTCCTACCGCTGGTCACCAGAGAGAAGATCAGCACCTCTGCCTCTGCTGTCCTCCTTGGAGAAGTTGTAGACTGTGAGGAATCCACCTCTCAGCCTTCTCTTCTCCAAATGGAACAAAACAAGTAGCCTCAGCCACTAGTCTTATGGCTTTAGGAAGAAGCTCTTTACAGAAACAATGATTAGACATTGGAATGGGCTACTCAGGGAGGTGGTGGAGTCACCATCCCTGGAGGTGTTTAAGAAAAGACTGGATGTGACACTTTGTGCCATGGTCTAGTTAACATGGTGGTGTTTTGTCATAGGTTGGACTCAGTGATCTCAGAGGTCTTTTCTAACCTGGTTGATTCTGTTTCTGTCTTATCCTCAAGACATTTGGCCATCGAGGTTGCCCTTCTCCGGACGTGCTCTAACAACTTTATATCTATTTTATTGTGTGGCTCCTGACACTGCAAACAGCACTTGAGGTGAGGCCACCCCAGAGCAGAGCAGAGCAGAGCAGAGCAGAGCAGAGCAGAGCAGAGCAGAGCTGGACAATCCCCTCCCTTGCCCAGATGGCGATGCTGTGCCTGATGCACTCCAGGACAGGCTTTCCTGGCTGCCAGGGCACTGCTGACTCATGTTCAACTTGCCAGTGACCAGAACTCCCAGGTACCTTTCCACTGAGCCGCTCTTCAATTTCTTGTCTCCCAGTTTGTAGATGTAACCAGAGTTACCTTGTCCCACCTGGACAATCCAGCACTTGCTCCTGTTAAATTCTATGTGGTTGGTGACTGCCCAGCTCTTGAGTCTAGCCAGACCTCTCTGCAAGGCTTCTCTAGCACAGCTCCTCCTAATTTAGTATCGTCACCAAACTTATTGACTGTACATTGGATTCTTGCACCCAGATAATTTAAAAAACACTAAAGAGCACTGGCCCTGAGATGGAGCCACTAGTGACACCACCAGCCTGATGTGACCCCATATATTATAATCCTTTGTGCCCCACCTGTGAGCTAGTTGCTCACCAATTGCCTGATATGTTTATCCAGCTGTGTGCTGGACAGATCATCCAGAAGAATACTGTGACAGACTGTATCAAAAGCTTTGCTAAAACCACAAGCTCTCACATCTCCCCTTGGCCAACTAGATGGGTGACCTTGTCATGAAAGGGAATTCAGTTTGTTAAGTAGGACTTTCCCCTTGTGAACCTGTGCTGTCTGTGACTAAGGACTGCGTTGTCTCTCAAGTGTTTTTCAGCAACTCCCAGAATAACCTTTTCCATAAATTTACTGATCACAGAAGTGAGATGGACAGGCCGGTAGTCACCAAGACCTTTCTCCTTACCCTTCTGGAAAACTGGGGCAACATTTGCCAGCTTCCAGACAAATGAGGCTTCTCCAGACTCCCGAGACTGCTGAAAAATAATGGAGACAGTTTCTGTGATGACATGGCATTGGCCTGCTCTTTCAGAACTGTGGGATGAATTTCTTGGGGTCCCGTACATTTATGCACAAGCAGCTGGAGCAGCAAGTCTGGAATCATAGATTTGTATGACTGCACTTTATTTGGTTTCTCGTGCTGCACGTGCTGGGGTTTGTGCACATTATCCACAGGAGGGCTGCTCTGTTAGGACAGTACCAGGTTCCAGTTTTAACAAGCAAGGTCTGAAGATCCCGGAAGACCCCACTCACCCCCACTTTCAGGAGCATTGACAAGACCTTTCAGCTATTTTCTCACCTGGGTTTTCTCCCTTGCTTTTAAACAAAGTAAAACCCATTAAAAAACCCATAAACCCAAAAGCAAACTGCTCAGCACAAACATTACCATTATAATGATGGCCTAAATGAAAATTATGGTAAGAAAAAATATAAAACCCCAAGAACTAAATAGTTTGTTTAGAAAAAAAAAAGGGGAGGGGGGAGAAAAGGGGTTTCTTAGGCAGAAGAGAAAAAGGCATTTCATCTGTCTTCTTGCCAAGTCAGGATTAGACCCTGGTCCTGCAGCTCTCCAGTTCCACAAACAAGTTTCACTGACACTCTCTGTTGGTGATGAGAGGGACCATATTTTATCCACCAGCACCCTGATGCTGTAAGATCTCTCTGCCCTACATTCTTATCTATTGAGGACTCATCATCTAGTGTTTTCAAGGAAAAAAAAGCAGCTCAGTGATGAGAAAAAAAAGATAGCACAGAGCAGCTGTAGCTGTAATTGGCTGAAGGGCTAACAAATGACCTAATATTCTAGCTAGGATTTATCCAGCTGCTCGCTGTTCTGATTAAATAGGACTAATCCATCAGGCAAATATTGCTTTGCTCGTTCAAGAAATAAACTTACCTGTTTCTTAATTTTTCTTTAATTTTATTATTAGTAGATAAAGCGTCACTTCTATAATCTAATGTTTGTTCTAAATTATTCATGGATAATTTTGCAAATTAACATATAAACCTACTCCCATAGAGCTCTCTTATGAAGCTGCTATTTCTGATCTTTATTTAAAACTCTGAATTAAAAAAAATCATAGGATGAACCACTAAGACTCACAGACTTCTGTCAGTGAATGTATTTCATACATTACAGAGTTTTTCCCAGTATTTGAGCTCTGAAATAGGAAACTAAGACAGTTAGCATTTGATTGATTGCTGTATATACTTATAATTTACCATTTCTGATAAATGCGCCTCATTCCAAGATAAATATGCCCAATTAAATTATCATCAATATGAGGTTTTGAAGTCACTCAGTCCCCATCATGAGAAATAACGTAGAAGGAATGTTAAAAATGATTGAACTTTTGACAGTCCTCACCTTATTACAGTTTTTATCTCCTGATTCAAGGTCTCAGCATCCTGCCCTTAAACCCTGGCTGGCAGACAGGCTCCCTTTCCCCTGAACACCTCTGTGTGAGCCCACCAGCCACACACCACCACCTTTGGATATTCTGCTACTGCTGTAACAGAGCACTTTCCTTCTCATCACCGTCTTTGTTTCAGCCTTCCTCATACTGAAGACAATAATGATGCAAAGGCCCAAGTGTGGTGCTATCAAAAGAACTAAAACCTTTAGTACCAGATAATGTACTACAGGATATTATACATTTGTTTCAACTAATGTTGTTCATCTAGTGCTAGTAAACCTCACTTGATCTTCTAAGTCTTGCCAGGAGAACACATATTAAAAATCATAATAAAAATATAAAAATAAAAAAGGGGAAAGAAGAAGGGAGAAAGCAGGAAAGCAGAACAGTACAGGAGCTTTCACCTAGAGCAGAATCTTGTTATGCATACACTTAATGAGCAGAATATTCCTTTTCCCGTGACATTTGTAAAAGCCAATTTCCAACACCATGTGTCTTTTTGCACGGAAATACACCACAAATCTTTCCTATCAAGCCATTCAAGAGCTCAGCATGGATAAAAACAAAAAAAAATATTCACTGCATCAGCACTTTCTTTCCTCCCTTGCACAAGTGACCTCCATCAATATCATGTTTCACTTCTGTTCCATATGGCTAAGCTCGTGTTTCAGGATCTTACTCCCCATCAGGGCAGAGATAGGCACAGCTTCAGTTCTGGGATATTCACTATGGAAACCAGGAAAGAAATTGGAAATGCTGGAAGATTTTTCAGATGGAACTGCTGGAATGGATCCTGAAAGAAATAAAAGACTAGATAGTTTATGGATGGAAGATCCAACTTCCAAGTCTCTCTCTTCCTTTAAAATACACAATGCAGTTTATCTGCCAGAGAAATAGAACAGCAATCAAAGCTGCAACATGACTAATATTTCACCAGATGGCAATATCAGGTGAAATATCAGGACTTTACAAGATCCAGGTGGCCAAATAAGATTAGATTTTGGTGGGGCACTGGATCTGACTGACAAGGTTCATGTTTCGGCATTAGTGGCATTCACTGTTTTGCTCTGTTCAAACTGAAAATCACAAATGTATTTCAAACTAACTGTAACTATAGAGTCAGACTCCATGGTTCTGGTGGGTCCCTGGCAACTCACCACATTCTATGCAAATAATCAAAAGAATCACGGGAATGTGTATAAAAACGATTACTCTCAAATTCAATTTATAATCTTGTTAATGAATCTAGAGTGTGCATGATGGAAAATAACCCTGTGACCTTGCTTGCTCTGATTTCCCACTGCTCAAAAACAAAGGCAAAATAGAGCAGATAGCATTAACTAAAGGTGCTATACATTTTAAGTGCAAGTGACTATTATTACTGAAAGAGACATGTATAGATATGGTTCTTCAGCAAGAAACTTAGGCAACCTACTGTCTCGCCTGAGGGACCCAATCACCAGCACAGGTTCATTTCAACATTTCTGACATTTGGTCCTTAACTCTCTCTGACATCTGGGAGGCCCTTGGGACTGAGCCCTCCTGGCAGAACAGGAGGCAGCAGTTCCAGGGAATGGGTTTCTCCTGAGTAGAGCAATCATTTTCTTGTGCTGAAATTGTTGATTTTAGCTCCCTGCTAAGATCATTCCCCACTTTCCATCTTCATCTTGAAGCTTATGTGAAACCTTTATAAGGCTCTGAGGAGCTGGTCTAAAAAGAAATGTCAAGGCTTTTACTGTTATAAGAAACAGAGCCTTATAAAATTGTGATCATTAAGCCTCCTCAGTCAAGTAAAGCAGGAAAGAAAATTATATCTAAAGGTTTTAGTAAACAGATCTGAACTTGCCACCCTGGGTAACCGAGTACTGCAATAAAATGCCAAGTAGAGACTAATATATACTTACATCCTCCTAATTTCCTGGTTTCAATAAATCCAATATAATAAAATTGACAGATGCTATTTTACCTACTCAAGTGATTCATGAAGGGCCTGGAACTGCAATGCTGCAACAAGATATGACATTTGTGCTAGGGGTTGGGTTTTTTTAAATAAAAAGAAATGACTGGCCAAAGACAGGTGACAGCTTGTGATTTGCCTAGCACAAAAATGACAGGCTTACATTAATTCTCTTACCTACAGAGGTAAGAGAATTACTAAACTTGGCTACTATTTACCTATCTATTGTCTACCCAGACTGTTATTTTGAAATTGCTGAAGAGAAGGTAAAATAAATAAAGGAAATAATTGAAATTTAAAGCTAAATTAGGTATTTTTCATGTCGCCTTTTAGAATTATGTTAATTGGTATGCATTTTTAATGACAACATTAGCTGCGAGTAATAAAAAGTCAGCAGGATCTACACACGGATAAATAACAACACACTAATGATAATTACATAAACCTTCTGTATAGTGACATGTGGGTCAGGAATTGAATTTGCACTCTCAAATTGAATCATCTATCAGGGCCCCACATCATCAGTAACAAATGCCACTGGTAGGTTTCATTCTCCTGTGTTCAGACTGCCCTCGTGGTTTGGTTTGTTAAAATCCAATCACAGATTATGTTTCAAGGCGAAATCTTGACACCTAATGGTACTCAATGAGAGTGTTGATTGCAAAAGTGTAGCAAAAGGATTGCAAAAGCAGCATTTGAGTTTCAAAAAAGAGCTTATTTAAGACACGTAGAGAATGTAATTTATATTTTATTTTTTAGGCATTTAACAGAGCTTTTCTGATAAGAAAAGGACTGACTAAAAGGCATGTGTTTACAGTTATATACTGACATAACTGCCTTGTTGAAATGGGACCATTTCTAAGTGTCTGACTTTATCAGTGAAGTCTTATAGACTGAGCAAAGAGTTCCTGAATTACTGAAATCAGTCCAAATAGGGAATGATTTAAGGCAAATGGAAATGTTGCCATTAGTTTCAGAGAAAATACACATTTTTGCGTCCTTTTTTTTTTTTTTTGACATAATGGAATATGCTTTCTTGTCATTATAGAACAAGATGACAAAGTAGCTGAAAATAGTTCTCATAAGATCAGAAGAACCTGGTACTTCCAAACAGGACTTTATTCTGTGTTAACAGGAAATGTTAGGCAGAATAAGTCACATAACACGAGCCCTTTTGGAACCCTGAAAATGGCATCTGCTTTGCCTTGCTTTAGGCACGGGCTGCACAACGTTTTGATTACAAAGCCTCAAGTACACTGACATACGAAAAAGAAAAGCCAATGTGCTGTATTGAGCATAACAGGCAGCATTTGGGTCGCTGGGGGCTGCATGGGAGGTCACAAGTTGTCCTGGGCACATAACAGGTAGGTCCAGCCAGCTCTGAAACTGGTGTGAGCAACTCACAGCCTGCAAGTCTTCAGTGCTGAAGGGGCACGTGGTGCTTCTGCTCAAATGCACCTCAGAAAAGGCGTCAGCCACGAAGGTCAGGGGGCACATGGGGAGAAGATCTTGGGCAGATGCGGGGAGGAGCCATAGGGAAGGAGATGTTCTGGGGCACAGAGGTGACCCGTGTCAGAGCGGGGACAGCTCGAGGGACTGCAGCCTGGGAGCACCCCTGAGGGACTGGGGCCGTGGAGCAGGCGGAGAACGAGAAAGGAACAGCAGAAAGAAACCATTAGGTGCAGGAACTGCCCAGGTACTCATGGGATGACTAAGGAGGGACTGAGGATCATCCACAGCAAACCCAAGGCAGGGTGACGCTAGTAAGAGAAGTAGAGATGCTTGCCTTAAGTCTGGAAAACAGGAAGGAAAGAGAGTTACTTTCTCATTTATGACACCACCCCCCCACCAAATACCTGAATCAGAAGGTGGTGCTAATTTAAATTAAATCTAGTAAAAATTCCCCCATTTGTGACTGTTTCACCCATGATATCTGTTTTCAGTTGTAATGGTTGAAATGGATAAGATCTAGTGAAATGTTTGACTTACAAATACACAGTGGAAGATGGAGAATTGGGCAGAACTCTTGATGCTTCAGGACCTCTTTACAGAGGTTTATTAGTTTCCTGTCATTGCTAAAAATGTAGTTTTAAATTGCTCAGTTTAGCTTCTAGCCAGTATAATTTTTTACACCTTCAACAAATAGAGTTATCTATTAAAAATCCATGTTCAAGTCACTTCTTTAACTACCTTCAGTATTTAGATACTATGAACCTTCAGAGTCTTTTATCTCCAGCTTTTTTCAAATAATTTTACATATATTTGGCAAATTCTTACCAAGTTTTCAAAGTTATTCATTAGTTTTGGACACCTGAGTTGAAGGGGTATACCGGCAGATGTACAAAAGCCAAAGAAAGAGCTGATACCATCCCTACATCCCAACTGAAATCAAAACAGGGTTGTCTATTGCCAAAAAAAAAGATGCGCTAATCTGTTAAACTTAGTCTACCAAATTTGATGATTATCCGTGTAAGAGTAAGAAATTTTTAACTCAGCCTGTGCTTTTGTGAATTTTAACTCGGACCAGTATTTGCTATGTTAATTCAATATGCTGTAGCTCAGTTTTCATGAGAAAAATACGAGTTTCTGTTCATATTGCAGGTACAAAAACAGTGATGAAACCATAGTTGCCTGAAAGTCAAATTACATTTCTGAAAGTACCATATTATTCTTAGGATGAATACAATAAATATAAGGTTAATTACATATTGAAGTGCAATTTGCATTTAAAGTTAAATAATGGGGAAGTACATTTAGTCAAATGTTTCAAATGAAAGGGAAAGAATTAGCATTTTTATTCCTGGAATAATCTATCTATTTTTATTTTTAATTAAACTAGCTAAATTAGGTATGTATAGATCATTAAAATAATGAAAAAGAATGCATAAATATAATAGTCTAATAGAATATTTCTCCTTTTGGAAATTTCTTAATGAAGTCAGAACTCTAACTTGTGATTTTGAGAAGTTTTTTTTTAATCCTAAAATTCTAAATATAAATGCTTTAACAGACTTGAGAAGCCAGAGTTACATTCCTTAACACGAACTACAGAAACATGGGTGACTAGCCCAATAAAAGGCTGTTTTATACAGGTTCCCCTCCACTTAAATAACTTTCTTGAGTTCAGTCAGCTCTCCCAAAGCAATGACAAAGGATTGAAAAGAGGACAAAATTACTGCAGACAACTGAAATCTGATACAAACACTTTTTTTTTAACAGGCATTATTCAGGCTTACTTCTCTTGAATATAGTACGCAATGTGTTGAAACGGATGATTTTTACTGGAAATGTCATCTGGGCTCTACCCTTGGTTACGTCTTCAGCATACAAAGCACACCTTGGAATTCTGCCCACCAAATGTCTTCATTAGGTGTTTTGGGAAGCAGTAATTCAGTTGTGAATCCTGGTCACCAAGACTTACAGGTTGGTTAACACCCACTACAGGAACTCCTTTGCTTTATATAACCTGAATGACAGAGTCTCGAGGAAAGCCAGAGGTGGTATGAACAGGAGGGTCACCAATGGAAGCTTCCTTTTTCTTTCTTCACTGAATTTTCTTTCAGCAGAAATGGGTTGGGACCATTCTTTCACACAGCTCGTATAAGCCAAGATTAATTACGCTGGGACTTGTGAGACTGCGTAAACAGTTTTTGCAGGTTTTTTTTCCCCTAGTTTGTAATTGAGAAGCAAATGGAAGAAGGATATTCAAAAGCTAAATAATGAAAAATAGGAGAAGACAATAATAAATAATAACTAGAAATATTACTATTTATAAATAGTAACTAATAATTACAAGAATAACACTATTTTCTTTATCGTGATAAACTTTCAATGTTAGAAGGAATTTTCCACCATTTATCTATGCATTTTTCCACATGACAGCTCTGAGACACAAAATTGCAGCAACAGCTGATATGTGGTTTTTACACACTGCCATATCCTGAGGAGTTACATTTGGAGACCAAAATAGGTTAGAAAGTCCAAAATAAACATAAGAGAAGAGGTGAGTTTTTGTGTTAGAAAGTTGACATTAAAAAGAAAAGATAACACCCTTATTCCCAAAGAGAGAAGTTTCTCATTCATTCATGCAGGCTCCTGCTGCTGGCTTTGCTTGATTACATATTTGTAGAGATGGGCCACCCTTGAGTTCAGGTAAGTCATCCTTGAAAATCAGCCAGTTCTCTTGGACCCTTGTTTTCTCCAAAGGGAAAAAACATGTATCCCATGGGATTCTCCCAAGTCGATCTTTGGACTTGTGGGTGCATAAAAGAATCACACTCCATCTTAAATACATCCAGCTCTGTCTCCACTATCCTTTGATGCCTTGAACTGGCTACCTGAAAATAGAGGCTAGACAAGATTAAGAGAATAAAACCTGGTATTTATTTGAAGGGCCTCCACAGGTACACCTTGGGAGTCAAAAGCCTCTGAGGGGCTCCACCCGAGATGGACCCTGGGTCACGGGTTCTTCACACTTTTATAAGTTTGGTCCATTCACATATCAGGGTTAATTCTGCAATTATAATTTCAGTTAATGATGTAATTACCCCAAGTTTTCTCCCCCTGTCCAGAAGCTCAGTTTACATATTTTGGGGCCTGGGACAACAAGGTGTCCTTGAGTTCAGGCCCAGAGAGGGTTTGTTGTCTAATCAAAATGTGAGAGCAGTAGCTAACAGGCTATATGAAGTTTCAGAGTTACATACTAGGCAATACAGGATCTGAAAAATATAAAAGCTAAAACCTAAGGCATCATCTTTGTAGATAAGCATCACTGGGAAAAAGGACTTGTCTCAAAGGCTTGTCTCAGTCTTGGTGGCCAACAAGTGTTGAACAAGTAAACTCCAAGGACCTAAAAAAATTAGAGCAAAGGCAGCAGATACAGGAGACACAGCACCACCGAACAAGTCAGAGCAGTAAAATGAGAAGGAAAGTAGGTATGAAAGAGATACGATCAGAGGGTTAGAAGAGGAGCTGGAGAAATGTTCCATTTCTGAGGCAGAGGAGAGATCATGAAAAACTGAGCGTGTTGACATTGTGAATGTTCTTGCCTGAGGGAAAAAAAAATACTGAGACTTTTCAAAAGACAATGAAAATTCCAACATGTCTTGTAAATAATGGAGAAAGGAATTATTTCCTCTATTAGCGCTCTTAATATTTCTTTCTGCCTTCTGTGAAGTAAATTCTGGCTTTCAGAAGGACAGTTGACTAACACAGCATGTTTAGAGAGAAGAAAAGAATCAGATTATACTGAAATAAAGTTGAGGTGATGTGTAATGCTGAGCCAAACAGTGTAAGTGCGCTACATCTGTATTTTCCTCTTGAGAACATAAGCATGTTAAGCTGATAAATGAGGAAAAAAAAAGAAAAACACAACAATAAGGAGATCATGAGTAAAATCTGCAACCACGTTAATCGTACAGTTAGCAGCTTTTCAGCGAAGCACAGTGGCAAATGATAGAATGAAAAGTAAGATCAAAAGTTAAAACACAGACTTTGCACAGACTCAGCCCCACTCTTAGAATCACCATATTACTGCCTGCAATTTTCAGGCTAAAAGAGTGTCTATAGTGCACATGCAGCAATTCTGGTATGCCCGCATTCCCTGATGACTGAAGTTTGCCTGTAAAAGTGATACATTTCAGACTCCTTCTGTGCCTGTGCCCTCACACGTGGCCTAAGCAACCCAGTACGGGAAATAAACCCTATACATCTTGACAGACATCTTGGCTTCTTCTGTGACTGTAAATTAAGAAGCGTCCAGGACTTTTGTCAGCTATTAAACACAGTCATGCCTACTAATACACTGTAGAAACAACTTCTGCTGAGGTTCTGGCCTGCACCAAGAAGCACCATTCCAGGAAACTCCCCGTGCTGACTATGCCAGTTGGACTTGGAGCTCACTAACATTTCCAGGCACAGGTACAAACATTCCCAGACATTAATGGCTTGCTCAGCACGGCCCGCTGTCCACATTGACTGCAGGGCAAGGTGCTCCTGCTTACAAAGGCAATAATTTTCAGCAGAAAAAGTCTTTGGCAGATACACTCTGTAACTACAATGTAACTCACATGCATAACGCACACAAATGCATGCGTTATTAAGAAGCAATCGTGGTTACCAGACCCACGTACTTTGGGACACTTTATGAGCTTGTGCTACATAACTCAGCTGCATTCCCGATTGCTTCAGAGTGAATACCATGAGTTCATGCAGCTCTTAGTAGGAGGATTAAAGTACATTAATAAGTTTTAGCGTACAAGTAGAGAGACAACTAAAGAGTAACAATCTTGAAATATAAGGAAAGGCTATTGTTTAATACCAGGTACTTTTAAAATAAAACTCTATCATTTAAGCAATAATAAACCTACTTCTCTGTGCCATTGATCTTTGATAGAAGAAATTCTGTGTGTATGAACCCCATACTCTTTAATAACATTTTCCATCAAGCAGCAGACAGATTATTTTTGAGGCATGAACAAGGAATGTTTACCTTTCTACATATCTGATTAGCATTTATTTCTTTCACACTCCTGCATCTGCCAAAGCTGAGACCTCTCCTGCTTGGTCAAATGATAGAGAATTTATTTATTTTCCGCAACAGCTCCTTCCTGGCGAAGTGACGGGGGGGCATCACTGCAGAGGACTGATAGTGGCAGCTGCAGTGGGGGTTCTGCAGCACTTTGGTTGGTTGGATGTTAAACTTTGGGGTCCTTCTGCATAAGCATTCCAGTTCCAAAAAAATCTCAGTCCGTTTTAAGGAAAAAAAGAATCAAAACATAAATAATGCCAGTGGTTTTCTTTATTTTGTGTATGCGTGCTTTGAATCAGAGTTTTTGTTTCATTCAGGTAGTGTTTCTGCATGAGGAGGCCCCAAACCATAGATTAACATTAGAGGAAATAGATTCTTTCTTCTTGACAAGTGACAGAGATCTATTCACAGGTAAAATGAACATTAAGTTGATTTAAAGTCCTGTAATAGTGAACTGGTATCCATTTACACTTCCTAACACTGGTATAAATAAATACCAGCTGTATAGCCACAGAAAAACCAGTCAAAAAATACTAAATTCTGCAAAATGTGTAGGAAAGCGAGAAAGTGCAGCTAATTTTAATTTAGTGTGTATGACAGGTGAATTAGTCCTTTGAAATTATTTTTGTGTGGTATATAAAAGGGATTTAATCCATTAGGCTCTTCATGTTTTAGACCAAACAGACATTATGCTCGCTATTTCTTTATCATTTTTCTGTGGTTAGTATTACAGTTCATGTTCTGATATTCACTATGGATCCCTCTTTTTCAGGACTAGCTTTAGCTTGATAAAAACATATGCTCCGTCAAAGTGTGGTTTTCTTCAGTTTGTCTTTATGATCTGAACATCATAGTTACTCTCTTGTGTATTGTGTATTATTGATCTCAAAGATCTTGAAATCCATTTTACCTTTTAAATTTTAGAAATTTTCAATAATGGTCAGAAGGTATTTTAATATTTAGCTGAAAATTACTTGATGGGCTTGGATTGTGACAGAGGTTTTTTGTGTTTTTTTCTTCAGTTCACACGAGGTTTTGAAGAAGCAAGTCAATTTTTACTGCAGGAAAGTGATTAAGTATAGCCAGAGGACAACTTTTAACAATGTTTCCTCTTCTGGAGAACTTCATTCCTTGAGGAAAGGTAGTACACAAAAAGTGGGAACCTACACTACAAGCCTGTAATGGTGAAATCAGAAACACCAAACAAAAAATAAAGCTTGACCAGGAAAGGACCCTAAAAACAACAACACAAAAAGGCACTCTTGATGGGCATCAGCAGTTAAGAGGAACAGCAAAGTGCCAGCTGGTCAGCTACTTAAAGGAGAGGGAAAATCATCCCTAAGAATATTGATTATTATCAGATAATTAACACAGTTGGCACCAGAGAGAAAAAGGGTACAACTCAGTCTTAAATAAGTTGGAGAGAACATCCATGAGCTGTATGTTTTATACTGATGTGAGCATCAGGACTGCCACTGGGTAGCACTTGAAGTGGTGGCTGATTCAGTCATAGGGCCATCAGGAGTCATCTTCCAGAACTTGTGAAATTAGGTGATGCAGGGAAAACTGGGGAAGGATGAACATAATAACCACCTAGATTTCAAAAAAACCCAAAAGGAGTGACAGGGAATTAGTATCACCAGCTTCATTTCATTCTCTAGAAAATTGTTAGCACAACTCAGTGGTTTATAAGCACCCTCAGAGATAAAAAATAAACCAGCTACAGTCAATATGAGTTTGTCAAGAAAAAGCTGAGTCAACCCAGTCTAACCTCCCTTCCTGACAGAGTAAGAGGTTCTGACTGAACCTCTTAGGTTCAGAACCTTCAGAGAATTGAAGAGCAGTAGACCTCACATTTCAATTTCAGTAAAGCTTTTAGCACTATTTCCATGACATTTTCATAAGTAAACCAGAAAAATAAGGTCTAGGCAAGACTGTTAACCAGTTAGTCAAAAATGGGTGGAAAACCATTCTTACACAGTTATAGCAGCAACTGCAGTCAGTTCTGGCTTGGCTTCAGTTCCTTCCAGCATTTTAGGCAATGAGATGAGTGATGGGACACCAAGTTCTGAGCAAAAGACTGGGCTTGATGACTTACCGAGGGCCCTTCAACAGGAATTATCCTGTGACAGCATGGTCCTCTTTTTCTGAATTTGCAGATGATAACCTACCTGGGAAATACTGTCAGCTTCTTGAGACATAGAACCAGATTTTAAAATTATTTGAACAAGTCCAAATTATAGTTTAAAAGCTTATGATATCACTAAGTACCAATAAACAGAGTATTCTACACTGATCTGGGACACAGGGTACAATTTCAGCCTCTAGGGCATGCAGACCAGTCCCACCCTTCTGCTCTGTCTCAAATTGAAATAACACGTTCATTCTTGGGATCAGAAAGAATCTGAATTAAATGGAGGGAATCCACAGGAGATCAGTGAAAATTATGAGTGCAGAAAACATGATCTATCAAGAAAGGCTGATTATCAGGATTGTTTAGATAAAACAATGGAAAAGCGAGAGGGAAAAATTACCAGCCTAGCTATGTAACAGACTGCTGGAAAGAGTATAGGAAGTTCTTTTGCCTGCCTGTGAAGAGCAGATAAGACTGAATGGGCTTAAACAGCAGCAAGGAAGATTTGGGTCAAACATCAGGATAAGCCCTCTAATTGTAAGAACAGTGAAGCACTGAAACAAACTCTCCCCATGAGTGAAGGCCCTGCAGGGTGGGTGAAGCAGACCTTCACCACCACCACCAGCAACCCCCTCCGCAGCGTGAGACTACTGAGGAGCACCAGAGACAAGTCTGCCTTCAGATTTCTGGCAATCTTATTTTTTAGGTTCTAAATAATGTGAATAAAGCCAGCCTTCTTTTTGCAGCAGAAGAAATTCTGTAATATTGGATCCTGATTTAAATGTACTTCATATTCCACTTTCCTAATGCTTTGCTCTGCTCCAGTAGTCCTTAATCTTTTTATTTTTGTAACCCTGTCACAATCATCAGATGCCAGAGAGAAGAACCCCTTGTGACTGACACCTCACACCTATTTCTTTCTATTTCTCCCAAGAGTTATTTCATTTTCTGCCCAAGTTTCTCTAAATCCTTTTTTATTAAGTATTCGAGTACCTACTGGCATCACTGTACATATAATTCCTCTTTGCTGTCACCTACACACTTCATAAAGGTCTTGACATTATTTCTGCAAAAATTTCGAAGATGTAGAATGGAGAAGGTACACTCCCCAAATCCAGTAACACTCTTCAAATTCCCTCCAATCTCATGGCTATTTTCACTGCCCTTTCACTTGATTTTGAAGGATCTGAAAAGACAAATGCAAATTTCCCCTCCAACTTAGATTAAATCCTTCTAGGCCACATGACATACTTATCTGAAATAGGTGACACCAAATGTATTTCTAGATTACTTTTTGAGCTGTCCTACACAATGAAGAACATAACTAGACTTGTGTGGCAGTGCAAGCAATTAATTTTATAACCAGGAAACTAATGTTCTGAAATTCCTATTTTAGGAAATCAAAACAAAAACACTTAATTTGAAAAATGTTGATCATACAGTAACTTAAATTTTATAACCAGAAAAATACCCTCAAACACAGTTTTTAAGAACTAGCCATGAATTTTGGTAATTTTATCCTATCAACTAGTTGTGGACTTGTTTTTCCTTAAATATTTCAATTCCTTTCTGAATTTAGAGTTACAAAAAGTGTTCTTAATGTTTGCAGTTCTACAGATACTGAGAAATTAAAACATTTGGCAGGATCACTTGTTCCAAAAATGTAACTAAGCTTCTCTAGTCTCCTGCTATGTCCTTATCCATGCTCCTTTCCTGTGACAGACTCAGCTGACACTGAGTTGGACTGGAGGATCTTAGAGATTTTTTTCCAGCCTTAATAATTCTATGATTTTATCTTTGTTGGTTCTGTTTTTCTAACATTCTGAGGACACTTTCGACTTGCTGAACTGTAAATGCTCGCTTCTGGATGGAACCTGGGACTGTGGTCTATTCTGACTCCTGCAGGTCAGCTCCTGCTCACTTTCATTAAAAAAAAAAAACAGAAGCATGGTCTTTTCCACTCAGTAACCTAAAGGAAGTCAAGGAACATGTGTTACTTACTGCATTTTCACAGCTACTTCTATTATTTTCCCCAAAGACTCCATCTTATTCTGCACAATGCAGGAGTAAATGAGTGAAGATTGAGGCACTGCATAGTCTCTCTGCCATTGTCCAGATTTGCTCCTTTAAATGCCAGCAATGCACACAGCAGTAGCAAAGATTCTGCATGACAGATGTTGGGCTGAGAATTCACAATTAAGGAGAATGAAAAAGTGATTTGCTGAATGGATCTGAGCAGTTGGGAATCAGAAGCAAATAAGACTAGAGCAAGGACCAATTTTTAAAAAAACCCTCACATCTCCCCCTTTATATTGATATAAATAGTAATTTATTTTCTCAATATAGCAATGATTTCTCATTAATAGAAGCCAACTATCCAGTATATTCAGCTTATTTCCAAAATCTCTTTTTTCCCTATATGGGATTAAACCATTTTTTGCCCTCCTGGCAGATGCATCAGGATGCCAGAGATACTGGAAGAAAGCTCTCAGTTTTTGTTGGAAAACATGGAGATAAAACTGATGGATGAACTAAGCTCTACAAGATCAGGACAAAAGACACAGAACAGAAGGGTGACCTGTACATAGAAACTCATACTTATCCAGTGTCATTAGCTTCCAAGAAGTACAATCCAGGTATTTTTCCCCCATGACTACGTGAGACAGCTACTGATTTCACCACTGATGGTGAATCAAGAGGCATCTCCCAAACTCCGAGCACAAACCTTCAATAGTTAAAAGCAAGTGCCTGACATTTGAGATACAAGGTTCTCTTATCAGTGCCTCCTATGTATTTGCAGAGTGCCAGTGTCCAAGTGCCTGAATTATCTCAATGAATGTGGCTTTATTTCTATGTCTAGCTCAGTTTCTATAAAACCCCAGCCGTACAAATAATGCACTCTGCCTCCACAAGCAGTTACCAGCAGGTAACATGTGACTGTCTATCTTTTTAGCATGAAAAGTTGTCTCCAAGGTGGTGGTGCTCCAAGGTATTTGAACTGAATAGGTTTAGATTAGATTTAGGTAGGTTCAGATTAGATATTAAGAAGAAATTCTCTACTGTGCGGGTGGTGGGATACTGGAACAGATTGTCCGGAGAAGCTGTGGATGCCCTGTCCCTGAAAGTGTTCAAGGTCAGGCTGGATGGGGCTTTGAGCCACCTGGTCTAGTGGAAGGTGTTCCTGCCCATGGCAGGGGAGTTGGAACTAGATGGTCTTCAAGATTCCTTCCAAACTAAACCATTCCATGATTGCCTTTGATGGTCCTTCCACTGCAAGTCCTGTCACCCACAAAGGCCAGGCTCGATAACAGCACACTCTGCACGCCAAGCTGTGGTAACACCTTCATATTATATTCTGTGGAGCACCTCCACACAAAGAGCTTTGTTGCTGCTGCTCGTCATCCACGAGTGACAAAGGAAACTGCAGGGAGGAAAGGAAAAAAAACAAAAAAAGAAAAAAGCACTGACTCTGGCCTGGGGAAGAATTTTTTCCGATGTATCAGTACTTCAATTCCAGACTGCACGACTCAGACAGCGCCAAGCGCAGGAAAGGATGATGTGAGCTTCGGGGCATCATTTCGACTGAAAGCCAAGTTCCAGGACTGCGGGGGCTGGGGAAGGAAGGCTTGTTTTCCCTACAACTAAAGCTCTGCACGAAAGGAAGGCGAACCCAGGAGCCCCGCGTACTCTCGGCAGGCTCTCCCCGCGCCGTGCGCTCCGGCCGGGGGAGCGCAGCCGGCAGCCCGCGGCCGCCCGTTCGCTCCTGATGCCATCTGCTGGCCGAGCGGCACAGAACGCACACCGACACAAAACCCGCCACACGGCTTCTCTCGGCAACACTTGCAAAGTCCTTAGCAAACGCCGCAGAAAAAGCGGAATGCTTATTTTTTAAGGTGGAATAAAAATTCACAAAATTATTTTACAGGTTTAAAATTAAGGGGAAGGACAAAAGTGAATATTTAGCTAGCACAGATTTAACAAAATGATTTACATTACATCGTTTAGATGAAAAATAAAATTTTAGAAAGCTGTTACTCTCAGAAGCACAGCTGGTCCCTGCTTCGGCACAGGCCCATGCAAAAAAAAAAAAAATNAATGTTTTTTTTTTTTTTTTTTTACATTTTAATATAATGGCTACAGAATTTCCATTTCAGGAAGACTTTCCAGACCTGAAGAAATAACTGCTTTGAGGAATATAACTTGGACTGGTTGCCTTTCATGCACCATGGACATTTAATTTCTTCTGCTTTGGGAATGGGAAATCAGGGAAGTACATGCTGGGATGGTTGATGTTGTTAAGGATGTTCTGGAAAAGGTTGCAGATGGAGGCAAAGCACTAAAATACACTCAGCATAAACTACCCAAAGTAATATAACCATTTTCATCCACAAACTATTCTACGTAAACAACTTAATACACACTACCTAGTTTTATTTTACTAGAATATGATGATTCATACTCGAATTACATCAGAAGTCATTCAAACTGTGCCTTACATCTTAATAGAAAAATCCTTTACAAAGGGCTGATTTTTCTCTCACATTTCTAGTTCATCAACCTGTACATATAATGGACGTGCACAAGCAGGATCTCCTGCCTAAGGCACTGAACATAAAATAAATAAACAAATGACAAATATTATTTTATCTCTTTATTTTTTTTTCCCAGAATATTTTAATATCGAAGCCCAAGTTGTTATTTTCAAGGGACAGGGAAGGGGGAAAGGAAAGGGAGAAAAGTTATGAAGACAAATTATTTTATTTAATTTATGGTTTTGTGAATGGTCATTTCTGTAGGCAACAAAAAGTTGTTTTCTTAAAAAAAATAATAAAACAAACAGCACCATTAAAGAAAGCATGATCCCTGAATTCTAAACAAAACACTGTCTTGAAACACAAAAAATAGCTAAAATGCTTGTTTCACCCAGTCACATCTGGTGGGGTAACAAAGCAAAGCATAACAGCATTAAACTGTAGCAATCTTGCTGAAACCAACTACACCCCCTTCTGAAGATTCAGAGAACCACTTTCCAAGCTTGTCCTGTGGGAATAACATTTTCTTTGGTAGAGGACTGAAGGAGGGTATTTACTTCACTGAATGCGGATAGAAAAAATATCTATGCACGTTAGGGATCTCCCCAATAAATCTGTATTTCTCATGCATGTTAGGTACGAGTGGATTTCACATTGCTGTTATACTGAAGGAGTAATACTGCCCTATAAAGGCATAGAATGGCTAATGTTGAACAGATGTAAACATTCAGAATACTGACAAAAAAAAAATACATACACACAAAAAACCCTGTACTGAAAATGTGAATCGAGTTAAGTTTTCATAAAGCAGAAAAAATATTTTACAGCAGTACAAGAGAATTATGGCAACAAAGTAAAGCACTTTCCTTGTAACATTCATGAACAGTACAAATACAACAAAGTTATTCTACGGACTAAATTATTCTTTAACTATCAAATATAGTACAAAGCGAAATATTATGTGCTATAAAAGAAGCAGCTCCTTAAATTAGACTAAAAAATGCTTTTTTTTTTTCTTCTCGTTGGTTTTACAGTGACAAAGCATGATGATCGAAGACAACAGGATTTCATAGATTCAGAAACATTTAGCTACACAGGTCCATGATAAAGCCACTGAATCTTTCGTTGCTTCCCCCTCAGTGTTCTGCAGAGCCACGGAAGATGAGCCGCTGCGCCCCTGCCAGGAGACTGCAGAAGTCATTCAGTGTTCAGAGCAGGGCCCTTCACGTGTGTCAGCTAAAATGATCCCTTTCGGTGACACTTCTCAGCTCGAGTGTTATCCTGGTACTTCACCACACCTTGGAGAAACTGCTAAACCAGAGGCTACAATAATGATTCTGAAATTGTGCGTGTGTTCATAAGGGGAAGGGGGTGCAGCATAAGGTAATTTTACTTCAGAAATTGCATTATAAAGCACCATATGCACCAGCTTAAAAACTGTGCAAGGAATTGCAGGGCCCTGAAAAACCATCTGCACGTTCCGTAGCTTACCCTGACAACATGCACCACCCTCAAGAAGAAAGTCTATAGTACAGAGAATATACCTTTCGCTTTATGGCTCAACCTTTATTTTTGTCTTTTAAATGCTATTTCATGTACTAGTTCTCAGCAGATAAATAAAATGCAAACAGGGAGCATCCAGTTCACCATTTCTTAACTTTTTTTTTTTTTAAACATTATTTCAAAGGGAGTTTCTGCTTGGAAAATTATTTCTGAACAGAAACACACAAACACACTCACTGCAAATGCCCTAACGTTATCTCCATATCTCACAGGTATGCAATTAAAACAATAAAGAGGGAGGAAAGAAAAAAATGTTTCTCCCTCTCACCCAAAAGTGCTGCTCCAGGGGTAGGAGTAGGGGGACAATTCTGGAGGTTTAAAAAAAAAAAAAAAAGGTAAATTATACATGCTGGACACTGGGACACATACGTACGTACACACAAACACAGAGCAGTGTGTTCTTAAGTAATTCTTTCACCACTTTTCAGTGCATAAACTATTAACACCCCATGGTGCAAACTGCATGGTCATTAGAAAACACGGTGACACTGAGCCTGAAACCTGAACAATCAAACAACAACAAAAGAAGGAGTCATTCAAAATTAAAGTCTAAATGTAACCGGGTTCTTATCAAAGGCCTAGGGTCGCTCTCCCCTAAGCATTTGTGTGTTACCAAAATCCAAGTAAGGTTTTCAGTCACACTAGGATTCAATCAGACTCTCACATCACTGCGGTTGCTTTCGAGTATTTTCATACCCTAAACTTAATCCGTAACAACACTTCACCACTGTTGCTAACTAATTGCTCAAATTTATTCCTGGTGCAACTCCAATGACCCAAAAATGAAAGGAGTGGAACTGCACTATGGAAGAGTTTGGTCAGTTGTGTAATGTAACATAGCACCATCCAGTCTAATACCATTTTAAATACATTTTATCATGACCTCACACAAGCAAGTTGCAATCCTGATACAAAAATGACAATATGACATGAATGAGTGACCTAACACATTAGTCACACTCTTACCCTTCAAACAAAGTAAAACGGTGTTGTGGCCATAATTTATTTCTGTATTATGTCAGTCAATACAAGAACTATTTCAAGATGCACGTATAAACAAATATTGACTTATGTGCTGTGGACAGGAAAACCTGAGCTAGAAATAAGGATTCCCAGCAGGCTTATATAAACATAGGTAAATAGAAGTCTAAGACTGGTTGCTCTTTTTTTTTTTTTTTTTTTAAATAGAAGTATCCTAGCTCTTGTAATTATAAATACAATGCAATACAGTTCCAATACAAAGGCTCCTCAAATATGAATCTGATATGCATTAACTGACAGCACTCATGCTTACTCATGAGTACTCCCCAGTCGCTGTTTCGTCAGCAGCTGGCATAGCAGTGGATGCTAATTTTCCCTTGGTTACTTTTAGGTTTTTGCTTGGCTGGCTTATTTTCCTACCAGAAGACCTGAAAGTGCTGAGAAGCCATTCCTTAGACATGCCATATTAAGGAGCACTTTTGTATAGAAAAAAAAATGTATTATTGTATCAGCAACAAATTTGTTAGTTATTACAAACGGCCTTTGTACCACACAGTGTCAAAAATAATATTGATATGTTGCTAATTACAATAAAAGAGAACATCAAGGTGCACCATAGAGCTTCCCGCGACAGGAATGTATGTTGTAGATATTCCAGCTCACTTTTAAGACAATAAACGGCATTTATCATGTTCGTGAAAATGGTCCCGCAAGAAAATAATGTGATTCCTTCATTCAGCAGAACCTCACTAATATGCCCCCGAGTGAGGGAGACCAGTTACAGCTGATGAAAAGTACACAAAGATCAGATAAAAGAAGTACACTCTAAAATACAGCATACTTTTCATTGCCTAAATGTAGCTCTATCATTCACATCAGTACTTCAGAATGCACCAGTTCACTGCACAATGAAACCAAGCTCTCTTACATCTCACACATTCTTACTACACCGCTCTCTTAAAACTGTGCAAGGAAAATCAGTTTTCTCAGGCAGGCTGTAAGGTCTTTGGATTAGTGAGGTTCTACTGTGATGGCAAAAAAAAAAAAGTTTCTCTTGATGCTGACATTTGGACAGACCCAATCACATATTGGCAGATGGATGACTTGAACTCTACATTTTGTGTTCTTGAAGTGGGAGTAAAAAATAACCCAAGGTGTTTTCATCTCCCCAGCAACTGCATGTGCTTTATCCCTTTATATTTTTTTCCTTTTAGGTGAATAGGACTCCAAAATCGCTGTTTTTCTTTTCTGCTGTTATGGTGGCTAGCACATCTGGAATGCCGCTATAGTCCTGAATGTAAATACAGTACTGGATAAATACTGAAGGTTATTTTAAAGATGCAGTATCCCTTTTAAAAATACATTTTGCTTCCAAATTTCTAAAAGGCATCTGACTGCCTTTGAGAAAAAAAAGTCAGTGTTGTAAGTACTTCTAAGAATTACTTTAAATGGCAAAAGTCTCAGGTGTTATTTAGAGTAACTCACATAAGAGGAAAAAGAAATTATAATCCAACATTCAACCAATATGCAATTAAAATCTTTCCTTTTTTGTCCATCAGAAGAATGCATCATTTTTAAGCCACAGAAAGGCTACAACCTCGAGAACCAATGACCTAAGTCTGACCTTATTTTATATATATTTGGGACTAACAAACCTAGTGGACAGATTAGAGAGACAAATACAAATAAAGACCATTTGAGTGAGAAACAGGACAAGAGGTTTCTAATCTCCAGCAGAGAATTTACTTTCTCTAGACTCTGCTAAAGCCAGTGTGTTTCCTGTGTTGGTCCCGCTAACTCATCACATGCACAAATCTTTCTCAAGGAATCAACAAAGAAGAGATGGTAAGATTTGAGTTCCACAGTCCCTGGCAGGCACGTAAGGAAACTTCTCTAACAATCTAAATTCCTCTTTTAAATTTCTTTTGTTAGGTGCAGTGACTATACTTTAGCCCTAGATAGTGAAAGTCAATTGAAGAGAACAATCTTGTCTGCAGAAAAACTGCAAACTGACTTTGAAGCTACGATGGTCAGCACCCCGCACCCTGCCACTACCCCACTCAGACCAGTTGCTATTCAGTGTGTTATTCATTCTGCATAGTTACTCCACTTCTTACAGTGCCATTCTTCCACTGATCATTAACCTGCAGCTCGTATTAGCTATCAAAAAGTGGAGAAAAAATGTGCTGCACTTTGTGCAAATAAATAGAAGCTACAAATGACATGCATTAATGCCTTTTTTTTTTTTAGCACAGCAAGAGAGCTCATAGATGCTTCAGTAACAAGGCTATCTTTTTTTTAAAACTACTTCTACAAGTTTCCTCTTCTTCCCAGAAAATGGCACTCAGGCAGGAATAACTAAGTTCTGAAAGCACCACGTAGAAGAAAAAAAACCCTAAACAGTTAAAAAAAAAAAAATCAATCCACTAATTGCAAACCATTAGTGGCCTAAACTGTTCCAATGTCTCTGTTCCTTTGTCCTGCTCTCCCACGTTGATAAGGGATACTGCATCTTTGATTCGGCTCCTACCGCACCACTAGACAAGCTACACACAGTTTGGAAGGCCCTATGCAGTCATCATGACAGAAGGCTCCGCAGCCTTTGCACACGATCATGGCTTTCAGCCTGCAAGAGCATTTCAGTTCCAGTTCATCGGCATTGCTGCCGTCAGCAAATTTCTGAACCGGGATCTGCGCGTTCTGGTTAGACAGGCCTGTGGCAGTGTTTGAACCACTTCCTAAAATCCCAATCGATTTCTCAATTGCAGATGCGGCCCTTTTGAAACTTGTGCTACCAAAGTGTATTGTTGGGTAATTTCCACAGAGCTGCTGCTGCTGCTGCTGCTGCTGCTGCTGCGGGTGCTGCGTCTGTATTTTCTGAGCAGCAAGTTGGGTAAAAGGCTTCTGTGGCTCAGAAAGTAAATAGGAAGAGAAATCTGCATTTTTTAATGCAAACACTTTTAACTGTTCTTTCACTTCGTTCTGATCATAGGAAGCTTGTTTCATGCCCAGTTCGCAGCTGCTGCTTAAACCTTCCTCAAAAGAAATAGGTTCAGATTTTATATTGCTACAGATGCTTGCTGGCTGAGGCCAACTAAGTCTTTTAGTGGTTTCCATAGTAACTGTCGGTTGTTTTTGATCAGAGGGGACTTCTGCATTTGGGTGAGGAGGGGGAGGAGGTGGCAGGGGTGGAGGGGGAGCAGGGGGATGCACTAATGTTTTACTCTGCAGAGTTTGAGAGGCACTGGCAATGTCATCACCTTCCTTAATTTGAATATTAGGGGAAAACACACTTCCTAGCCTCAGCTGGTGAGCTGCTGTAGAAATATTCACGTCTCCCAAACCCTTCTGTTCCAGGTGTCTGCTAAAAGCAAATGTGTTGCAGCCAGGTGGGCCTTTTGAAGTAGTTTGCAATAAAGCTGCCGTAGGAATGGGGCCTCTTGCAGCCATGGACATTTGGTAAAAATGCTGTCTATGTGAGGTACTGGCTTCTGCGTGAAAGCTGCCATTTTTATCAATGTGAAATAAGCTCTGCTGGAAAGTGCATGAAGGCAATGGTCTCTTCTGCTGCTTGATCTCCGGGCTGTGCGCGATCCGGCTCTGAATGGCGTGTTTGTTAAGCCACTCCTGCTTAAACGGCTGCCCGTGCCCTAGCTGATTCATGCTGGAACTAATTACACAAGGAGCCACTTTAACATCTGTGTCCATTGACACCTTCCCAGGCTCACATTTAATTTGAGCGTGTTCCCCTATAGTCCTGGCCATCCTCTTTTTCGGATGGTTTTCACGCTTTCTGATTTGTAGCGGGGCTATGCTGCCTGCTGTAAATCCTTTACCATCTGGATTAGGAGAGTTGGAAGCATGTTCAACAATATTTCTCTCGGCCACTGCTGTTTTACATACTGAGGTAGTTTGCAAAGGCAAGGGAAGCCTGTTAATTTCTAGTTTGGCTCCTGATCTGGGCTGCGGCAGCACTTTTTCCAAAGGCAGATTGCCTTGCAGTAACTGTGTCACTAAAGGATTGTTTGCCTCCACTGACGACAAGCGACAGCTAGAGCCCCCGGCACTCGTAACTCTCTTTAGCGTTTCCGTTGTCAGGGACAGGGAGTCTTCCATGGAGTCCGCGATGGACGTCTTGGAGGTCTGGGGTGGCTGCACACTCGTGGCCATTTCTGCAGTCTGGACAGGCATTTCAGGTCCTGTAAAATCCTCAGTGTCCATCCTGAAGCACTTTTCGGACTCATTAGTTTCCGATTTAACAGGAACAGCAATGCTTGTCAAAAGACTCCTGGATTGCAGTTCTGACATTTGTGTGTAACTGGAAGGTTCACTTTTGACGTTTTTCAAGCAGCTTTGCTCTGCGTATTCCTTATGCTTACCAGAGGTAAGATGGCTGACCACTGGCTGGTCTGTATTCATTGCCTCCTCATCACGCCAACAAATTCTATTGTTAGTGTTGTACTGATTGGCACAGGCAGCATTGGCTTCATTTTTCAGTGCTGAAGGGCCTCTTAGTTGCTCAGCAAAGCCTTGGCTGGTAGTAACCACCTCAATTAATTTATCTTGAGGAGCATGAGGCACTTCTCGAAGACTCGAACAACCTGCCTGCAAGTTTTTGCTGTCTTGCTTTGCTGTAATGGCGATAAAGCTGGAACCGTGCTCAAGGTTTTCATTAGTGACCACTTCAGGCCTGCTTATGACAGACACCTGAGGACAGGCTATACTTTGTAAGGCAGTTTCTGTCCTTACAGGTCTGCTCTGCAGGTCAATGCTGTTCTCTGCATTTTCAATAGAGGAAGAAAGTGACAGACTGGAATTCTGGTTCGTAGTGTGGTCAACAATGACTTTACAAGGTATAGACCTATTCATGGCAGTTTGTGTAAAACTCAGTGGCTGAGATTTACCAGAGAGATCCATCCGGTTTCGTGCGCCAGAGCTTTTTTCTAAGAGATCAGCATTCAATTTAGTAGTGTTATCGTAAGAGCTTATCGTCACCATGTTACCAGTAAACATTGAAATGGGCGGCCTTGCAACAGAATCTGCTGCTGCAAGGGCCTCACTGCAACTTAAAGCTGACCTGACGGTGGTGTGGATGGAGACAGCGCTCTGCTCGCTACACCCGCTTATGGCTATCTTATCAGAAGGAAATCTGTTGGTAGTCCCCACTGGGGGAATCAGTACAGAACTACCAGAGAGATGATTTGGCAAGTTACTTGCAATAGATGAAGCTGGCACAGTGGCATAATGACCGGAGACCACGTTATTCACATTGCTACTACTACATTGCAGTGGCAACCTTTTGTCATCGATGGCATTTGATAAGACTGTGTTGTCTATGGAGACTGGTACATTACTGTTATCAATACATTTTGGTCCAACAGTTATGCATGGAGTATCAGCCCCTTGGATGGTTTTCAGCATATTTATATTACAGGCTGAAATTGCTGTGTTTGTGCTGTCAACAGACATTAACACAGAGGATTTATCAACAGAACTTGCAAAAGAAAGTTCTTTAATTGCCCCAGACATAGCAGTGCTGCAAACACACACAGAGACTGAACTTTTATTATAAAGCACTGGCACACTGTTACTTTCAGTAGAGGTAGATGAAATAATTTTCTCACACAATTGTGGCACAGGTGTATTTTCATCAGAACTGTGCACAGATATCTCAGTAGCAGTTTCTGGTAATGTAGCTGTGTTAAGGGACTGCTGCAATAAAGTGGTGGTCTCACGGTGATGAGAAGACTTGTTGCTAGGGGACCTGCAGTTAGGATTAACTATAATGACACCAGTAGAACCTTCAATCTTTGTGTCAGTAGTCGTTGGTATCTCCAGAGATGAGGTACTACTTTCCTTTGAGCTGAACTGTGACTTTGATTCTTTATTAGTCTGGAGTAAATGAGCTCTGGCTTGATGCTTTGCAAATAGCTTGGCCTTTGTTTGCTCCTTGATGTGTGCCAGCGTTCTTGTCTTTCCACCTTCGCACGGGGTCCCCATCGCTCCAGAGACTATGCTCGCAGCTGCTGCCACGGCTGCTGCAGCTGCAGCTTCTCTTTGGGCTCTTGCTTGCTGAGCTCTTGCTTTGATATCTGCCAGAGTTCTAGCCCCCGTGT
The DNA here is from genome assembly GCA_013400655.1 of Mystacornis crossleyi. Lineage (NCBI taxonomy): Eukaryota > Metazoa > Chordata > Aves > Passeriformes > Timaliidae > Mystacornis > Mystacornis crossleyi. The sequence continues at coordinate 73,118 of VYZQ01001583.1, forward strand.
TTCTCCCGCTGCTGATTGATGTACTTGGGGAAACTCGAGGTTCTGGTTTAGAAACAGGTTGGCTCTTGATGATAAAAGGTGGTCCAATTTTTGAAAGCTGAATCTAAAGGAAGATAAAGAAAAGACCCAGAAAATTTTAATGAGATCATCAACTCACTAAAATAACAAGCTGTCTCTTTAAGGGTCAGAGAAAGGTAATGAAGGGAATTACTGTTCAGTGCAGGTGGACAGAAAACTGCTAAAACTTAATGATGTTTACACTTCAATATTTTATCATCCTCCAGCATGAATAATTGACACCTGTATTAGCCTACTCACCCTGATCCTTCTCCCAGGAAGAAAGACTGAACTGGATGACAACATGATGCTTATCAGATACAATTTGTCAGACCTGTTTTATATTCAGTGCATCTACCTGACATGATCAGCGAGCCTCGTGCACTGATAGTGGACAAGGACCTGCAAGCAACCCCTTCCTGCAAACAGGTAAAAGGTAACGATCATATAGTGCCTTTCTCCTTGGTCTCCAGTGATTAAGACATCAGGAATAGCCTGTATTTTGCTTATATACCAGATAACAAATCTTGCCTTTAGATAGGACATAGTGGTATCTCCACTGAGCCTGTTTTCCAAGTTCTACCACAGAGGATTTAAGAGGTGTAAAAGAATTGAGTCACTAAAGGATATGCCTTTCCTTTCCTCACTTGCATTTTTAGGAGACTCACTTTAGTACATCCCTGGATAACTTCTACATTACTGCACTTCAAAAATTAAATCCTCAAGCCTATAAATAATAAACCCACAAATATTAAAAATTTAAATACCTAGCACTTTAAGCAAAATAATAACCTGTAAAATCACTGCAATTATTAGGCTGTTTCCAATTAGGCATATCATTTTTCAGGAATAAGAGTCTTACCACTTTGTAACTCATACACTCTCTCAGAATACCCCAAGGCTGGCAAAAAAAAATTCAATTTCTTAAAATGGACGTATGTCCATAGTAATAGGTTAATGCTAGGACTTATCTTCTGAAAGGAACTGAGAAGAAAACTAGGTAGTATTTTACCTTTATATAGTCATAAGACGTGATGGGAAGTGACAGCCATATAGCAGAATGACTTAGAAGAACTGGGGTTCTTTCTCCTCTTTTAATTACAAAGGATAGGGATTTGTTGGTGAGATGATACGAGAGCCAAATAATTGTTACAAAAGCATACTACAATTGAATTCCCACAATTCTTCAAAATATTCTGCTTTCAGTTTCAGCAGCAACTCTTTTCAGTTTCCACTTTGCATTACCAGAACTCCTAGAGCTCTAAGTGCTGGGCTATTTTTATTATTATTATAGTAATGACCTTTTTTATTCCCTAGTGATCTATTTTCCTTTATGCTTAGAGAGTTATTAGAATTTATTAGGCTAGATAGACACCTTCCAAATATGAAAGAATATCACTAAACTCAGAGAGGGGCTAACTTCCAATTGCATCACTGTTCTTAAAAATAAATTAGCTGAAATATGCTTCTGCACTAGTGATTAAAGCACTTAGTCTATTTGCCCTCCTGGCCATATTAACAATGTTCAGTGACTGCAGCAGTTAAAAATAAATGCAGAAAAGGGCATTTCTGAATAATCAGGAACAAGTATTGAAAAGTCAATGGCTTAAACTCAGCAAATTGGATCTTAAACTTGGCTGATGTCATCAACGACAAAATTAAAAGGGTCAAAACACTAAGCCTATATATAACTAAATCTATAGAATTATCTGTTATGGAAAAAACCCTTTTCAACTGAAATATAGCTTCTTACACAGCAGAATAATACACATAAAAGTGATTGCTTAGGTGGCGTATTTTTTTTTACCTTTTGCTTTGCCATTAACAAAGGTGTCTATACATTTATCAGTCAGATACTTCCCCCTTATAGGTCTCTGTTTCCAGTTAATTCTACAGGGAAACCTTATATTTCAGCCTACTCCAAGCCTGGGGCTTGCAAAGGGATCTTCAAGTATCCTGACTCATGGTTCTCTTGCCGGATTAAGGATCTGGTTGTTTTTCTAAGTATTGGTTAGGATAACATTTATTATTCATGCTTGCTGGAGATGACATCCACAGAACAAGCACAAAATACAGATGGGCAATTAGAAAAACAAGTACTGTGTGTGACAGACAGGGAAGATCTTGAATTAGATTAAGCCATGGATCCTGGAAAGCTTTCCCACACACAAAATAAATTTTTTAGCAAAGACCCCTACTGAACAACAGTAGATACATTTGTATCAGAAGTGATTTGGCATGGTGGAAATGTAATAGTAAAGCAAAACCATCAGTACTAACAGCCCTTATACATCCACAAAAAATACAGCATGCACTGTGCCTGTATGCAGTTCATAGAGGGAGATAATAAACCTTTTGTTTCCAAGCCATCCTGTTTATTCACTAATTTACCTTAAGGGGTGGAACTCTGGGTTCCTCTCTGGGTGGCTGTTCTTTATCAGATGGACTCGTTGATGAAGCATTACGGTTAGGCTGATCATCATCTATTCTAGCTCTCTTCTCTTTACAGATTCCAAAACCGTGCTGTTCTGCTGTTTTCCTCTTTGGGATCTCTGGGTCTCTACTTTCATTTCTTGCTTCCGGTGACTTTGTGGGTTCTAAAGACTTGGAAGAATGTGAACTCTCTAGACGACTTTGGGTGCTGCCTGTTAGCTTATGAGATTTACTTCTGCACACTTCAGAGAATGTAGCTTTCTCTAGAGATGAGGTATATAGTTTATCATGTGCCTTTGATGGAAGCAACTCGATATTTTTGCCAAGTGATCCTTCTGACAAGACAGATACCTCTGAGGGCAAGAGGGTACCTTTCTTGTCACTTCTTTGCTGAACACTGTGATTTTTATTTTTGATCACCTCTGGAGGAATGTGTTCTGGGATGGATGCAATGTAGGATTTCTCGATTTCAGAATGTGACTTACATGGCTGATGACTGAGATTTTTGCTTTGGGACTCCTCCAAAACTGAAGTATCAGGTATAATTGTTAGTGGACCAACTTTCATATTTTCAGGGGCACTCTGAAGTTGTTTTGGCTGAACAAGATTCTCTTCTTGAACCACCTTAGGAATGACAGAGCTTTCTTCTTTCAGAGTGGGAAGGGAGTCTTCCAACAAACATGGTGATTTCCTTTGTTGCAGAGTAAGTCTTTCACTGCTTGGGGAATTAGAAATCGGAGCTATCTCTGATGGAAGAGGCAAACTATTTGTCACAAGTGTTTCAGAAGTTAGTAGAACAGAAGATACTGAAGATGTTTCTGATGTTAAAGGCAAATCAGACATTGGAGATGTTTCTGATGTTAAAGGTAAATTAGAAGCTGGAGATGCCTCTGATGTTAAAGGTAAATTTGACATCAGAGATGCTTCTGAGGTTACAGGTGAGGTGGACATCGGAGAGATTTCCGACATTAAGGGTGTGTGCAAGTTTTCATCACTGGCCTTTTGCTGAATATCACCTTCGATGTTCTCAGAACTGGACACTTC
>VYZQ01001585.1:19976-32387 GCA_013400655.1 Mystacornis crossleyi
GCTCTGGTGAGACCCAACCTGCAGAGCTGCATCCAGCTCTGGGGTACCCAGCACGGGAAGGACATGGATCTGGTGGACTGAGTCCAGGAGGGGACACCAAATTGTTAGGGGGTTGAAGTACCTCTGCTATGAGGAAAGGTTGAAAGAATTGGGTTTGTTCAGCCTGGAAAAGAGAAGGCTTTGGGGTGACCTACTTGCAGCCTTCCAGTACCTAATGGGAACTTACAGGAAAGTTGGGGCAAGAATATTTACAAGAGCATCTTGTGATGGGACAAGGGGGAATGGCTTCAAAAAGAGTAGATTTAGATTAGATACTTGGAAGAAATTCTTTAGTGTGAGGGTAATCAGGTACAGGAACAGGTTTCCCAGGGAAGCTGTGGATGCCCCATCCCTGGAGGCTTTCAAGGCCAGGTTGGATGGGGCTCTGAACAACCTGGTCTAGTGGAAGATGTCCCAGCCCATGGGAGGAGGGTAGGAACTAGCTGATCTTCAAGGTCCCTTCCAACTCAAACTGTTCTATGATTCTATGATTGAAATGTTTGACTTAAAAAAATCTGCAATTTGTTGATGGGTCATAGATAATTGGAGGATCTTTAACCAGATAAAACTGAAACTATTACTTCAGAAGAAAATGCTGTCCCTGTGAGGAGAAATACAATGATATTACTGCACTCTCCAAAAAGTCTGATAAAACTCTTTTGAAATCAATGGTAAAATTCTCACTGACATTAGTGAATGAGGATATAACTCACTAGATTACTTAAAAGATACATGTTTTCATTAGTTCTTGGGTATTTAAAGATGCACTGCTGGAATCTGGTCAGCAGTTCTGCAGCCATCTCTTTTTTCCCCCTTTTTTTTCTCTCCCTCTTGCCCTGCCACTCTTCCTACCCTCTTACCCTCCTCTTTTTTTCCCTCTTTCCTGCATCCCCTTCCCTGCCTCAAGCCAAACAGTGACCTGACATCTTCCTTTCATCTCACAGTTTTGGGGAACCTTAAATGATATGTTTATTTCCTGTGCTGCTATAAACTCTTTTTTTCAAATATCCCTGCTTTTTGAAGGTTTACTTTTTGGGAACTGCAGCACTGAAAGCCCAGATAATCAAGTTATCCAAAAGAAAACAGGCCCAATATGAGATGGAACACCTCTTTGGGCAGTAGCTTGTATTAGAGCTATGTTATTATTACATGACAGAGATACGATCTAATGTAGTGGGGACTTTACTGTATACCAGTGGATCTTGCTGCCATTTTTGACTGCCCTGCTGCTATGTGAGATGGCTGCTGGCAATCACCTCACTTCCTTGAAGCTTAGTCCCATCTCCTGTAACAACAAGGATATTATTTCCATGCCCCTCTTTCTACCTTTCTGAATTCTGTGGATGTAAAATGTCAAACTTGTGAAACAAAGCAGGTGTGTATTGAGAACAGTGCAACTTCTCTATAAACCACTGAAATAGATCAGTAACTATGACCTTCTTGCACATTTAGACCAAAGTAGCTTGCAAAACAAAGAAATCCCTTATTATACTGATGGAACTGAGACACAGACACAAAATACCATTTCTCATTCCACATTAAATAGACAGTAAAGCCAAGAATACAACCTGTATTTTCTAACTTCTGAAGTAGTCCTTTTCATCAACAGTTCTTTAAGCTGCTTCTAATATGTGCCATATTTCTCTACCTTCCACTTGCTCTGGCACTCAGAGTCCCAGGTGGGTGGCAAATCATCCTAAAATTCTTTCATTAAGCAAATAAAGCTCCCAGCATCTTGTTTTCTCAATTCAGAAGAATAAAGAAATCTTTGCACATTACAGACACACATTGTTCTTCCCAAATTGATCTTCTCTTAAAAAACCTCTGATTGCAGCTATGCTGCATTTCACATGCAAATATATTGTATTCCTTTTTTACTTCTTCATAGTTTAATTGGAGAACAGCAGGTGATCAAAGTCACAGTAGTAAGAAAGGTGTGTTTCTGTAGAACAGATGAGACTTCCATTTAAATCCTTACAGGGGTGCTTTTAGCTTTCTCTATTAAGCAGCCTTGCAGCTTTCAAATCCCATAGCTATAAAACTGAAGCAGAGTGTTACCTGCCTTGTAAATTCCCTCAGTCACACAAGCATGAAGAGAAATCTTAGACCAGTTAGCTGTCTTGTTTCTTTGTACTTAATCTGATTTTTTCCCTACCAAAGCCTTATCACAAGAAAGCATATGAATTTAAAGAGAAAAATCTGTTTTCTTTTCACTAGATAATTTTAAAAAAATTAATTATCAGCAATGGCACACAATTGTTGTCCAAGTTTAAAGAAACAGATAAAAATGCAATAGTAGTAAAATAATTAAGTAACTGTCCTGGTTTGAAGGACAGGTGTCTACTAAGGAAGGCAGGAGTCCCCCTCCCACCCCGGAATGGAAAAATGTAACCCCCTTCCTTCCGAATCATTATAATTTTGGAATTGAGGGGCTTTCAGGCAAGGATACGAGAAACAGGAATAACAGGTTTTTACTTTTTTATATATATATATATATGTACAACAAGGCAAAGCAAAACAACAATAACTAAGGCAGTAACAACCAACAGAAACCAGACCCCAGTGACAGCTGNTTAACATGGGAAAAAATTCTTTGAGAGGAAAAGAAAAGAACACACACACACACACACACACACAAAAAACCTCCTAAAACCCCAACAGTAACCTACATAAACTGTGTAAGATATTTAAAAATAGAATTTTTTAAAAATTAAATATGACATCTATTTGTTATGGTTATGTCTGTATTGTTATGGACATCTGCTGGTTATGTTTTAGTCATATCTTTATGCCTACATAATAGTTCCCTCTGAATAAATGGCTGTGATTTGTCTCTCTGGAGTCAAAATCTTCATATTTTCTAAGTCTTTATAAGCACACAGCTAGTGATATAATCTCTTTCTGGAAAATCATGAATGAGGTAAATCAAAAACAAGTAGGAATGAACAAAGATGCAAAAAATATAGAACACAGCAGAATATGCCATTTTCTTTTTCTGTTTTTTTTTTGTATATTGTCACTTTGTTATGATTTTTCACTCCTTTTTCTAAACATATAGCCACATATCTATCAAATGTGCACCTATCACATGATTTTTCAACCTTTATAATATATGTTAATACCAAAAATTCCTAACAAACTGCCAGAGACTGTCAGGAAGCAGATGATCCCAGTATTAATTGTTAACTAACAAATAGCATAAATTGGAAGATCTGTAGCATGTGATTGTTTTAATATGGGACATCTTTCATCTAATACTTTTACAGGCAGAAGTCTGGATAAGCATGCATATCTTTCCTGCCTTGTCAGGTCAGCTAATTTGTATTCTTACTGATGTTATGAATTACTCACCACAATCAAAGCTGATCAATCAATAAGGCAATTTATTAATTCGTTGATAAGGAATGAGCAAGCAGCACTGGGGATGCGGGGAGTCTCCGCTCCACCAACACGTCCGTCTTACCCCTGGTCACTGCCTCTTTTATAGGCAATTTCTTGTTGGGCTGTGTCATGCATACTGTGCTGGGCTACAAATCCAAACAAGCCTGCACATGTTGGCCAGCTTCTGGTCTCGTAGGCAAGTAGCAGTGGCTACAAACTCCCACCAGGTCTGGGCAAGGCTCAAACATGTTATCAGGCTTCACCCCCAGCAAGCAGGTAAAAGCAGGAACAAGTCCCCACATGCCCACGCAAGCCCGTAGTCTCCCTATCCATAAAAAAAGTGGATACAATTCATAATTATTTGCTCAAGCAATTACGTAGTGGTAAAAATACATAACAGCAAAAGCCAGCAATTTACAGTAAAGTGATTTAAACAAAAATAATGAAATTATTATATTTTCCTTTGTCTCGTGTCCATGCTTTACTTCAGTATTCTTGCTTATACTGATCCCATGGTGTGTTTCCACAATGACATGAATCACTATGTAACATCTCACACTGAGCAGAAGAGGAATGAATATTAGTCATTGACATGGATATTTCTGCTTTTCCTAAAAATCAGTAATCAGGGAAAGCTCTAGCTTCAATGACTCTAAGTAAACCTTAGCCTGGAAAAAGGTTTATATTTATGTCAGCACTGCCCAGATTCTTTATTAGCATGATTAAATCAATGTGGAGAATTTCCTCAAGTTATCTGTAGTGCTATGAAACACAACTACTTATACTAAAATGTTTGGTGTTCCTTGTTTTACACAATTGCTGGTGCACGTTACAGAGAGAACTGTTTTTTGTTGTGTCAGTTTGAATTAGTAAGCAAGAGTGTTTTTTCACCTTTGTAGTGCTTTCTGGGTAAATCTTATACACTCCATTGCCCTGGAGTATAGATTTAAGGAGATGGCATTGAGACCACCTTTGGTTCATTTCCCTCTGCTTATTAACGTGTCTTGACTGCGTAACATACATTAACATTTGAACTTATTACTATTTTAAAATCATATTTGACTGAGAAACAGAGGTTTCAAGGACATTATATTCCTGCAAAGTTCATGAAACTAGGCAATTTGAAAGAGGACAAGAAAGAAGAACTAAAAATTCTTATCTAATACAAGCAGAAATATCTTTGGACCCTTCAATTTATTGACTCCAGATTTTCACAGAATCACAGGAGTTTGGGACTGATCTCTGGAGAATGTTGAGTATAATGCCTCTGCTCAGTGAAAGGTCAGCTAGGGCAGGTTGCTTAGGGCTGTGCTCAGCTGACTTTTGAGCATCTCCAAGGATGGAGACAACACAGTCCCACTAGTCAACCTGTTCCAGTGTTTGGGAAGCGTCACTGTAGATAGAGAATCACGGGGAAAGATAAGCACGTGGCAGCACAAAGGAGCACATGATGGCACAGACCCTGGTGGAAGGAGGTGTCCCGCGGCAGAGCCCTCCAGGGAGGAGCCTGTCAGGAGCTGACAGATGGGTGAACAGTGCACGATCATCCCATAGAAGGACATTTAGAAGGTGCATTGCTGATGTGGCAGCACGGGATGGGTTGTGTGGTGAGAGTTACCATGTAGGGAGGTGCTGTGTCTTGGAGAAGTGTATAAAAGCAGCTTGTTCCTTTGAATAAATGATCCAGATCGGAGATTCTGATCTGGGAACCAAAATCAGATTCAGTCTGAATTTCAATCACCAACAGAGAATTATATTTTTCTTAAGTTTAAATGGAATTTCTTGCCTTTGAGTTTGTGCTGATTCCCTTTCGACTTTTCACTGTCTACCAAGGAGAATTCTTTGTCTTTTTCTTCTTTAATCCCTACACATAAAGTATTTATACATATTGATAAGACTCCCGTGAGGGTTTCCTTCTCCAGGAAGATGGAACTTCAGTCAGATGGTCTAGTCCCTTCATCAGTTCATTGTCCTTCACTGGATTAGCACCTTTCATGTCTCCATTTTACTGGGGACCCAGAATAAGACAATTCACATTACATAATTACTTCAGAAAATATGGTGTTACAGAATAAATTCTGGATGTTTTAAATAGCAGATAATAGTTTAAGACAGCAGATGTATCAATAAAAGATACTGCAACTCTCTGTCCGAAAAAAAAAAAATCTGAAAAATATACTGGCATTTCTATTCTTAGAGTAATAATCTTCCAAAAATCCTTGAGGAAAGACCATAGAGTAAATAAGGTCTTTTTACATCCCTTCATTTTCTTACTTTTTAAAAATAGAGATCAAATAACTTGTTTTAGAGGGTTCTTGTTAATTTTTGACACAATTGAAGAAAAATATTTCAGCCCTCATTAAAGAATACTGATTATGTCTCTAGATATTTTCATAATTCACCTTAATTTCATACTTTAATAATACTAGGGATCAGAAAGGAAAAAGGAACAGATGTTTTGGAGATTATCAATCAAAAGAATACCCTAACCTGTAATAACGAGGAGAGAAAGCTAAATATCTTTCTAAACATTCATCTAGTTAGGAAAACTGTTGCAGCAACATAGAACTTGATTCTGCTGCTATATTTTCCCATTAAGTAGCACTTTCCTTCCAAATTACAGAATTTTCCACCACAGCTTTCCTTATAAATCTGCACAATCAAAATATTAGTGCAGGACTTCCTTGTTGCTTTGTTGTACTCACACATTCATCTGAAGTTAAAACTTCAATGAAAGGAGTTGTGGGACAGCACAATCATATTTTGAACAAGATTGTGCTACATGAAGTATTTCCTATGTTGAATATGAACTTAAGGCTGTTCTCATTTTTTCCTGGGAAGGTATGTCATGATCATAGCTTGAAATATAGAAATGGAACTAGCTTTCATACCTGGAATTATAGACATGACAAAGCATGTTCAATTTAGCACAGTGTTGAAATGGAAGTGTTATGGAGAGGTGGGAGCCAGCTTCCCCTTGTATTCTTGGTACCTCCAATGGTGTTAGCATTCCTGTCTAAAGAGATTTATTTTATTTACTTTAGTGGGTGTTGGATTGGGCCATGAAGGAGGTAGTCAAAACTTCTGGAGTACAACCATTAGCAGGATGCTCATAAACAGTTCAGTCAGCATAATAATGTTGGATCCTACACCATGGAAAACGGGTAAGAGGGTTCTGGAAAACTCAGTCATCTGCACTGTGTCACAGAGCCAGTGGGACTACTCACATTTCATCTCCTTGTGCAAATGCAGGTTGCTATATGTGCAAAGAGAGTATCTCCTTTTTCTTTCCTTTCCCGTATCCCAGATTGTAGAAAGCTCTTTCCTGCAGCTGAGATAGGGAATTTCTAGGGCTAGGGAATTTCTTTGGGCATCGAAGCAAGGGTTTATTGAAATCTTACCCTTGCACTTCATTTTCTCTTTCTCTTCTACTGGAAGGGGTGACAAATAACAGGGCCTGCTGTGGAGATTGCTGAGGCAATGGTGTTGAGAATTCACTTCCTGGACAGATAAAGGTATGGCCTTTGCCTGTCACCACAAAGTTGTTAAGAGTATGAAAGGTATGTTCAGTGGGATGGTAAAAGATGGGGAGAAATGTCATTTACAGTTTAAGCCTTTCATAAAAAAAGGGTTTTCCTGTTCTTTCAACTTTTACTTGGGGTCAAGGACATTTGTCTACCATACCTTGCTTTTTTCGCTGCAGAAAAAGTAAAAGAGAACTCTTGTTGTAATCAACCTTTCTTTTTTTCTTTACAGCTCTCAGTGAGGCATTGTTACGTTGCAGGTGCAGAACTGGAGAGTGGAGGGCCTGGATGACTTGTACCTGGCCACCTACTTGTTCATGAAGGAATCAAACCCAACATTTTTGTGTAATGCTGCAGGGCTATGCCCCTTGTCAGACAGAGAATGGCTTCAATGCAATAGTCTTTATGGACATTCCTGGCCATGCCCTATTTTCCTTATTCACTTGGCAGGTAGATTCTGAAAGATTTATTTGAAAACCTGGCTTAATATTTTATACAACATTCAGAAACTATGAAGTCGCCCAGTGTGGGGCAGAGGAACATAAGAATATATTTTCTTTTACTGCTTTCCTCTTCCTGCTGAGTTCTTCCATCACCTGGTGGTGTCTCCCGTACATTCCTATTTACTATCTACATGGTCCACACTAAATCAAAACTTTCATCTGTGCTTGCAAAATCATGTTGAAATGGGGGCCTGGAGACCAGATTAAGCAGCCCAGGCCTTGGTGAACACTATGCTCACCCTGTAACATCCCCTTAATTTATCTTCCCTGATTTCTTGCACATTGCTCTTTTACACTGTTTCTCAATTCCTTGGCAGTCTAAATAATTTATAGTTGAGAATGGAACTGTGGATGGAAACAAATCTGTGAATTAAGTGTGGTCTAATCCTCTCAGCTCTTAATAGCTGGTGAAGGACTATCTCTTGCATGCCTACATAGAGAATGGGCTGACAGGAACAGGAAGTGTGTACCATTGCTTTCATTTATTTTTTGGAGTGGTTTCTCTAACAAGCAGATAGACAAAATGCATTTTTGGATTGATGTGTGTGAAGCTAAAATTTTGTAAGAAGGGTGGGACCTCTTTAATTCATTTGCATATATTTACCCTTGGAACAGAATTCATTTATATGAATTTCCAAGAGGACTCTAAAGGTTATCCAAAGACCATCTTTCAGAGGGAACTCTCATAAGATATGTATGCAAAACCTGCCTATGCTGTCACAAGCAGGTAATTTCACATGCAAAAATATGCTGTTCCAGATTATGAAAAACAAGCTGTCATTCATGCAAGCTATGGTTTACTTGTGCAGTTAATATCTGCAGATTCAGCTAGGAAGAGACACCTGCAGGAGACCATCTAAGTCATCAGGTCCAGTTGTCATAAGTGCAGTCGTTACATGTATAGTCCAAATTACTTCATCAAACACCTCTTTGGTGCACTCAGCTTGCTACAGTAACCTTGAGGCTAAATAACAAACGACACAGAAGACTGAAATGGGCCACATGAGAAGGAGAAGATAAGATCAAAGATATTATCAGAGTCCTAGATTCTTTCACTGTAGTTCTGTGAATAGCCATATGATGCTAGAATGCCCACTTTCCATAGGAAGGCTTTCAAATTGTTTTCCTTGGAGCTTCAAAACTGGACTAGATAAGACTCTGGTCAGTTTGGTCTGGCTGGCCCTGTTGTGAGCCACAGGTTAGAGAAAATGACTTCAGGAGGTCCCTTACAATCTGAATTGACTTTATTATGCTACAGTTCTTTTATTGTTCTCAATTCCAGAACTTCTGTATGAATTGAAGTTCTTAAATGGTTTTCTATTAATTTGCTGTGGGCCAAGAATTATTTCAACTGTTGACATCCTTCCTTAGTTTGGTATACCCTTTCTCTCTGATTTTTGAGCCTTACTCTAAGACACACAGTTGGGAGTGAGATAAATGAGCACAGAACAAGACTAAATGTTAGTGTTATTCATCAGGTCATGTAAAAAGGCACTTTTTGGCCATGTATTTAATTAAACATATCATCCTGGTTCTGTGGTAATACAATAAAAAATGCACAGATGAAAATCTGGAGGATAGAATGATTTCTCTGTACCTTATGTAGTGCAACACTGTAACACTATACATTGCTAAAATTGGGGCAAACGCCTTCAGAATTTTGGACTTGACATCTGTACTGTTTGCTTGAAGGGAAATGTGCTTGTGGGGCAGCCTGAAATCAGTTTTAATTTTTGATTGAAACAAGTGGTAAAATTTAGAATTCAAAATTGTTTGAATTTAGTAGAGTTGGATTAGGCATTTAGCTGTGAATTTCCTTACGACAATTTTCTTGTCCTTGTGTAAGCCTAGAAGAGATCTGGTCAACTAAACTCAACACAATGCTCTAAGAATGATCCCATTCATCATAAGGGTGGACAGGTCCTCTCCATCAGTGAACATTTGTGCTGATAGTGTTATTCCAACTGAGCTCAGCAGAAAAGCAAGCACCCACATTGAGCTGATTTAATTTTTTAGAGCATAATTAATTAAAGTAGTATCTGTGATCTGTTAATTAAAAGAATGAAATCTGAAATTAGATTTTTGGTAAAACAGAAAATGTGGACTTGGCAAAAGTTTTGAAACTCACATAAGGCTTCTGATAAATTCACATTGGATATGCAGTTATTTGGGGGGTGGGGTAGAGGTTAAAAGAGGGTCTTTTATCTCCCCCACAAAACCATCTGTGAGCCTTTTTTTATCTGACAGGCAGTAGAAGAGGAGGAGATGTGTAGGAAAAATTAAATGTTCACATTGTTCAGGAACAAAAAAGGCATGTGCCTTAGAAGCTCTCTTATCCGAATTTCTGCCTTCCTAAAAGCCCTATAAGCCGTATTTATGCTGTGTCCCCTGAAGTGCATCATTAGCCTTAAGGAACTTTTTCAGCAGAGATTTCAGCGTGTCCAATTACAGTCTGAGAGCCTGATCCAAATATCACTGAAGTCAGTATCTCCACATTCCATCTCAGCAATTGTAAACGAGGGGGTTGGAGGTCTACTGTGCAAAGCCATAAAAATATTCTCCCCTTTAAGGCACATGTAACTAAAAAAAAGTAAATCCCTGATACATAAACAAACATTAGCAAAAAAAGATAATGTTGCAATATATAACACTATTCAGCGTGCTAAATCCTGCATTTATCCAGAGAATTTGTCACATCACCTGGTTTATAGATCTTTTTTAGAAGTCCTTAGACATCTATTTGTTGTGTGCACCCAGCTATTCAGAATTCTGGGATCAGTGATTTTCCAAAGTAAAACACCATGAAAAGTTAAATCCATGTCATATGATGTGCTGATAGATGAACTTAAATTATACATGGCTACACATATGCAAATGTTGTGTATAGCTGTAAGATATAGATACGTGTATGTAAGAAAATGAAAAGGGAAAAAAGTGGGAACAATGTTCAGTATTGGTAGCTATTTAACAGGAATATGTTTAGAAGAATTATACCACTGAGTCTTAGAATACTTTTATAATTTCATCAAATATCTCTATCAGGTTGACACTAAAGTAAAAACATTTTGAATGTTTTTTTATAAATGCTTTTAAGTATTTGAAAATATCTTGTTGACTTCATTTGCCCAAGCAGTTGTCTCTTGAAACCAGTCAAGTGGGGATTTAACCCAGCATCCAAATAACTCATCACTTGAAAAGCAAAAGAAGTGAAAAAGAAAATAATGTCTGAATTCAACACAAACATGCATAAACACAGACACACAATATACTTATTTATCAAAGCAGGTATTCTCACTAGTGTCATATGTAAGACTAACAGATATATTCTCAGTGTGTTCGTGTACAAGTGCAACACAACAGACACACTACAAGAACAATGTGTCTAAAAGCGGGAAATATGTCTACATACTGTTCCTGTAGAAGCCAAAACATTTTCATCAGTATCTTAGAAATTAGGTATACTTAAATTAGGAAGCACTTTAAGAAAACTGATGAGGACATGGGATTTGAAGTACAATTTCAACAACCTGTCTGATAATCTTTATTTTAAGGAAATAATATTTTCTGCCATATGTTGAAGATAAATAGATGTGGAAAAATCTCAGATTTTGCCTTTATATTTAAATATGATGACAAAAGACCTATGAACTGGCAATTATTGACACTAATAACTAATAATAATACTAATAACTAGTAGATGTATTCTTGTCAGTTAATGGGTTTGGGCTTTTCTTGTTAGGAACAAGATTAATCAGGTATTTCCAGCCTGAGATGTGTGTCTGAACATAGTAATGATGAAACTTTCTTTTAGGTTTTATAGCCTGGAAATGTTCTCAATATATAAAATAAAATTATTTTTCTCTGATTGTTAAAAAAAGATCATACTTTTAAATTGATTTCCATAAATTTAATTTTATGATTAAGAAAAACATTACCTTTAATTAAAGTAGATGAAAACTGCTTAGCATTATCCACGTCCTGATTTAAATCCTTGTGTTTTCCACCTACTGTTTGAAGAGTCTCTCTAGTAAAAATCTGTTCTTTTGGTTTGAAAATATGTGGCATATGACACAAAGCTCCAGTTTATCAACAATCATGGTTTCTAGTGCCTTAATAATCTGCAAATATTATGTAGTGACACTTATCATGAGATGAATTCCAGTGTCTCCAGAGCTGAATGACATCATGTTCTGGGAGAAGAGCAGGCCAAAGGGCTGGCAGACCAAAGTTTCTCTCTGTTACCAGCACCCTGGGCACCAGAAGCACCAGGAATATGTCTCAGCCACAAATTCAGGTGTGCCCACACCCTTGCAGGCTTTTAGCTACATCAATACCAGCAAATAAAAAAGGCCTTTTTATTTCTGTTGTTGACTGGCAGGGAGACTTTATGGCTGAAGTGTCTGTCCCATGGCAGGGTGGCCTCACCCTGACTGCCAATAAATAGACCCTTTTGTCCTCAGCTGTGCCTGGTCTTTGCCAGAGAGTAGACAAAAATAGAAGAAAAGAACACGTCAGGGTGTCTACATTATCCAGATCTAGTTTACCAGTATAGGCAAAGCCTTTTTAAAACAATTTCTTTCCTGAGATTTTCATGCAGATCAAGGATTTTGCCACACTAAAGATCCAGGTAAATATGGGACAAGATGTGACTAGTGATGTCTGTTGCATGTCACCTGACTCTGTTGCTTTGGGAAAGAAACTAATTTGCCTTATAAGACACAGATATAGGGGTCTGACAACACCTATGCCTCTGCTTTTGATGGAAATAAGAACATGAGTGGGCCATCTCATTTTATTCAAACATTGTGCATCTTTGCAGGCATCCAGGCAGAAGGGAGGCTACGTCCACAGTCCAACTACATTCCTTGGCGAGTCTCCTTTCTACTCCTTAAGGTTTGAGTCATACTCACAGGTTTGGAGTAGAAATATATATTGTTGTCCTGGCTCCAGCCAGGACAGGGTTA
>VYZQ01001586.1:7549-24121 GCA_013400655.1 Mystacornis crossleyi
AATCAATTTATATAATGAGATTTGAGAAATCCTGGAAATTGTACACTGTTTACTAAGACAAGCATGAAGTGTTTGGTTTAACTCAAATACAAAACTATAATATTCCATCATAGTAATTATTTTGTAGCATCTGCATATCAGGATCCTGATGCTTCATGTATGATTAAGACATCATTAAAAGCAAGCACATTATAAACTGGAGATACAAAGACAAATATCATCCTGGAGAACTTCTCATTTTAAATGTCAGTCAAATGTCAGAGGTACTTAAGTCCATGTTTGTGCTGACTACAGGCTGCTACATTTAAGCTGCACAAATTCACATTTTTGCTTACTGCAATGAACTGGAACTTTTCTTGGAGAAGGAGTTTGCTTGTCCCTGGGCCCTCTCCATGGTCCAAAAGTAGCCACTGCCTTCTGCTTTATGAAGCCCTTCTCAAGCTGTCTCATGTGGAAGAAGTCACACCCAGCTGTACTGGGTCATTTGTGAGATACACATTTTCATCTAAGGAGTCTGTTGAGTGTGCCTCTGATAACACAAATCACAGGAGGCACTGCTCCAGCATCTGAGGCTTGAGAATCACTGTTGATAATCCAGGTGTATTAACCCTCCCTGACGTTTGGCATATTCCTCCTGGGCGGGCTGGCATCCTCTTCCTGAACGGTGACAAGAATGTCACCAGAGCCCCAAGGAGGAAGGAATGGTTGTGGGCCAAGGATTCACCATTGCTAAGTTCCCCTCTCCTTCCCCCTGTTCAGAGTGGATGTGTCCACACTGTACATTACTGGGAATGATCTTTGGCTTTGTGGCCATCCTGATCTTTCAAGGATGGGGCCAGGTGAGCTACCATCTGCTAGAGTAATCACAACAGAGCAGGAAAAACTGCTTTCAGGACTCCTAGGATATGCACAAAGATTTAAAATGTGAGAACTGCTCCAGATTTTGGAGTTGTTGCAACTTTGAATTATTATGATCAGGTTAATTTGCCCCAGATAGTGCAGACACTTCTCCGCAATCACTGAAAACAGAATTTTAATAGTATAATGCATTAAGAATGTATAGGTAATTGAGGCATGTTTGAGAGCAACAAGGAGCCCATGAGAGCTTTAGGATGGCTGGAATGTTGAATAAATCAAAGTTAATATGATTTTATCCATACAGCTGATGCATATCAGTAATATTCATTACTAGCAGGACCCGGAACAGGTTGTGATGCCTGAGGTGGCCACCTAAAAAACAGAGACTAGACAGGAATAAGGGAATAAAGGTGGGTATTTATTTGAAAGGCCTTCAAAAGTACACCCTGGGCAGGCCAAAGGCACCCAAGATGGACCCCAAGTCACGAGTTCTTCACACTTCTACGAGTTCGGTTCATTTGCATATCATGGTTAATTCTCCAATTAAAGCTTCAGTTAATGATGTAATTTACCCAAGCTTACCCCACTTCTAAAGATCTTAGTTTACACATTTCTGGGCCTAGTACAGTCTGGGTGTCCTTGGAGAGCAGGCTTGGAGAGGTTTTGTTATGTCTGTCTGGCCTAAGAGGACAGCTAATGGGCTACAAGAAATTTCAGAGTTACACACTAGGCCAAACAGGATTTGAAAATATAAAAGTTAAAACTTCAGGCATCTGTTGCTTCCCAAATGATTTCCAAGTTTCACTTAAGAGAACGCTAACTTAATGACATCAAAAGAGAATTTGAGAATGCTTTTAAAATTGCACAGTGTTGCTGACCATGCATTTAGTATTTCAGCTTGTTACCTAGTGCCAATTTATTAAGACGTATAGACATACTGGAAGCCACCAAATATTTAAATTCTCTCTAGAGCCCTCTAAGATTGCTCAGACTCCAGGCAGAGAGCATTACCTACTCTCTATGTCCATGTTTATCCACTAAAATGTGCAGTGAAAGAAGCAGAAACCTTGTAGAAGAAAGATTTGTCAGTAGGAGTAGCGTAAATAAAATTAAGGGGTCCTAACCCAACCTGTCTGCCAGTGCCAAGTCTCCTTTTCAAGCTATGGGCTCCCTGCCAACGCTGGATTCATTAATGTTGTCTTTACAAGAAATCACGAGTTTAGCCTACCTCCAAAAATGCAAAACTTGACAGAACTAAAATTGAAGAGAAAATATACTTCATTTAGCCCTAGCTCTAACTTTCCTTCGTCTTGTTGATCAAGTGCTTCTATCCCTTCCTCTTCTGCGGACATTTTGACCTCCAGCTAGCACGTCCACCGCAAATCTTCCCAAGTCAGAGGAGCCCCCAGGTGTTCACAGTCAGGATGCCAAAAGGCTGCCCACTCTCCTGGCCATAAGCTCTGTGGAGGCTGGGACCTCCCGAGTGCTTCTGAGTCAGGGGACACCCGGATGGTATTAGCTCCTGGATAACTACTGAGGGCACCCTTCAGCCTGGTTGCTTACCCTGACTCACAGTCCCACTGAAATCACAGGAATGCTTGTAAGGAGCTGGAGCACTCTGTGCCCGGGTAAAATGTTGTACAAGGGTGATATTGAGTGCAAAACACAGAACAGAGCTTGATTTGATTCAGGTCAAGTAATCTTTTGTGATATAGCCTAAAATTTGAATCTGAAAATTTCTCAGGAATTCAAATCTCTTGACCAAGATGCTTCAGAGAGTTCTTGAATTTTCTCATTCCAAACAGTCAACAAATATACCAAGCAGAACAAACTTTTTCTCTCAAGGTGGAACCCAGAGGTCTAGATAAAAGCCAAACTCATTAAATACTGTTTTGATGGTTAATGAACATAGATTAGCAGGTTGTTGGATAGATGTGTGTAAATTTGCTCTTGATGTTTTCCCACAATGAGCTACTAAAGAATATTTTCTTCTGACAACTCTTTAATGCCTTAGTTCAACTGCATGCAAATCAAGTGCAGTGAGAATATGATTTTTTTTAATTGATGATTTTCTTCAGCATCTCATTTCTTTGCCCATCAGCCTAGTTATTTTGTCTCATAGAGACAAAAGATTTCCTTTGAATACAGAATCATAGAACCACAGAATTACAGGGGTGTGAATGATCCTCTAGTTTGGGAGCTCTCTAGTCCTTCTCCCCTACTACTCCCTCAGTTGAGTTTTGAAAATCTCCAACAATGGAGACTTCACAAAGGCTCTGGACAACCTTCCCCAATGTGACCACCTTCACAGTAAAAAAAAAAGAGGGTAGTTGACATGTTTAAAACAATTTCTTCTATTTTAGTTTGTACCCATTCCACCCTGTCCATTTCCTGGCACCAATAAGAAGAGTCCAGCTCTGTCTTCTTTATTTTGCAGTGAGGCTGATTGTGGTACCAAAAAATTCAGTGAGTTCCCCCATGTCACAGAGCCAGGCAGTGACAGAAGGAAACTTTGCCCCTCTTGAGGGGAAATATTTGTCCTTGCTGAAGCTACAGCTTCAGCCTTTTTACACAGTCTAAGGACAGTTTTGAGGTTCCTGGGACTGGAAAAGTCTTGACCTCTTTCCTTTTGTGCAAGCTGTAAAGTTCAGTTCTCATGCCTGACATCTGTAGACTGCTGGCTTGAAGATTTTGAGGGGCTTTTTGTAACCTTTTAGCGACAAGAGTTTTTTCAGTGATACAGATGGTTTAGAAAATAGTATTGATTTACTTCAAGGTGCTTGTAAGTAGCACTACATCACTGCATGGAACGCGGTCTGGTTTTGCTGAACTTCAGTATTTTCAAGGCACCAGGATTTAATATTATTCACCACTTAATATTCATGGTGAAAGACAGAAGAAATGTTATTCTTACTGTGACATCCACCACCGATAGCTCATGTCACATGCACCATTTATTGTTCAGAAAACTCTCAGGGATGTCCATTGCAATTACTAAATTACCTTTTCTGAGCACAAATAAATCACTCTTTATTCATTAAGAGACACAGTTAAACAGTCTGAATTTGCAACATTCTGACCTGTATGAATAGTCTGCTGATTTCCTTCAGGAGGAAGAAAAAAGTGGCTGCTAAAATAGCTGTAGGTCAGTCAGCAGTGATCACACTGCAGGGACACTTGCTACCCCAGGAGCACAGTGAATACCTGCAAAACCACCTGAGACCTGTTAAGCTTTCATTCCTGTTCATGCAGAGAAGTTGGACTTTTTCCTCTCATTTGTTCTGTGATCATTTAGGAACAGTGAGAGCCTGTAGAGGATGTCAGTTTTCAATCAAATCATGTTGAACTAAAGCACATAGAACTTGTATTTTCATCATGAATTTTCAGGCTCTCTTAAAGTCCAGAAATCTTAGTCTGATGGAAAAAACCCCAACTATAATGGCTATTATTAAGATTGTTAAGTCCTATTATGATGATGGCACCCAAGGGTCCCAGTCAGGATTGAAACATCTTGTTCCCCTCTCTGCCTTCAACTTGATGAGACATAACTCATAAATGGTGCCTGACACAAAGAATTTGCTGCCTATGCAATGCCTGTCTCTCCTCCAACCTGCTTCTTACTTTGCCACTGAGCATGCTGTGCAAAACACTATGGCTTACTCTTGTACAGTAAGTAAATAATGATGATTATTTCTCAATGTGCTTATTTTCTTCACCAGTTTATTTTCTCATTTAAGGATCCAAAATTTTCATCCTTATTTCAGGGACTTATATCAGTTTCGTGGTCACTTGCACCACTGATTTTCCATTCTCCCTCAGCCGCTTTCATCCTATTCTTGAAGGCTCTTCTGTCTTTCATATTTCTTTCTTTTATGCTTCCTCTGGCACGTCCATTGTGTCAAATTGCCAAGGCAATGTACAGACTAACCAGAAACTGGAATTGCCTATATGACCTTTCTCATGCCGCGCCTGTATAAAAAGATTGGACTAAGAAAGAATGATACCAGGAAATCAAGAAGAGCAGAGATCCTGTCTGATCCTGATACCAATTCATTGCTCCATATTCACTTTGTTTTCCTCATCTGCACCATCCTGTTATGCCTTGTGGGTAACTTACAACACATTGCTTAACTTCTCAGCTGGGATCAGAGTGACTGAAAGCAGGGATATTCTTATTTTATAAAATTGCCTATATTCATGATTAATACAGTTGATATTTCTCTGATGGATATGCCTAAGAGTCAAATGAAGAAGTACTGAAATGGACATGAAAGAGGAAGTGCCTTCCCATTTCAGACAGAGGGTCACCTTTTTCTTTCAACTCCCATGTGTCAATTAGATAATTGAATTGGGTGATTCAGGTTGGAAGGGACTTCTACAGGTCACCTCATCCAAATGCCCTGCTCAGCCACTGTCTGTTCATCCAACCCATAACTCATCATCTCTATAAATATCTTATGGGAGTTTGCGTTGAAAGTCTAGTAGACAATATTCACTGCTCTCCCCTCATCTACCAAACCACTAAGATGGATAACATATATCATTCACAAATTTTCTTATCCCTTCTCCCAGAATTCTTGTGCTGTCCCCTCAGTATTTTGGCAACATAGTAGAAGTGTAAACTCTCTATTTCCCAGCTTAGAATTACACCCAGTCTATAAATGAACGTTGTAGTTCACTTTCTTCTATGCAATCCTTTCACCAATAAATTCTATCAGATCTAAACTTTATGGTCTCTGTCTCTATTTTATTGGATTCAGCTGACCTTTGTGCTGTGCCTTTTTCACTGTCTCATTCTTTATTATTTCCCTTACATAATCCTTTTGTATCCAAGACAAACTGGAAAAGGGTTTGCAAGAAAGAACAGATATTTGCCATTAATAGGACAGACAGATAGAAATCTGTTGAGTAATGAAAAATAAGATTTTCTTTTGCATTTAAACAATGTTCTAAATACTCTTTCTGTGAGTTGTCATAATGGTCTTTCATTGACTGTCTTATTGCATATTCATCAGGTGTTACCTCCTGGCTAATCAGGACTTTATTGCTTATAATAGAGATGTCATCTGCCATCAGATAAAGACCTTGATCCAGATTTTCTGTGCAGCATTTATAATTGGGAACAGCATCTGAATCTCTCCTGAGATTAGCAGTGCAGTGATCAGTGCCAGACAGTTAATAAGTTCCACAAATCACCGTTACGAGAAAGTCAGGACATTCAATGGAAAACTGAGCCGTGCAAGAATGAGACAGGCAAGATACTTAAGGACACAAAAATCTGACAAGGGAAACAACACTTACAGATAAACTGCACAGGAACCGAAATATCACGTAGGAAGTTCAGATTGTTTAGTAGTCTAGAAGCTTGTTCATATACGATGTTCTCAAGACAACAGTATGATGGTCAAGAACAATCTGTACTCATTTGAATCTCTCCTAATTTCAGTAGGACAAAAAATCAGAATTAGGTATAGGTTTAGTCATAGGTGTTCCAGAACAAAACCATTTTAAAGAAAACTTATGATCCCATCTTTGACAAGGAAAAAGTATTCAATTATATTTTTCAACTTGGTAAACAATATAATACTTTAATATAACTATTAGAATGCTAAAAAAAAAAAAAGGGAAACAAAAAAATCACAGTATTTAAGCAAAGAATTCCAATGGGTCTGAGTATAGAAAAAATATCAATATTTACTGAGGCAAACAATTCAATCTTTTAATCAACTGTATTTCTTATTTCTTTCAAAGCTTTTCCTTGCTGATGTCTTGTAGTGGGTCAGCCCTGATTGGATTCCAGGCACCCACAAAAACTTCTCTATCACTCCCCTCTGCAGCTGGACAGGGGAGAGAAAATAATGTGAAGGTTCATGAGTTGAGGTAAGGACTGGGAGAGATCAGTCACCAAATACCATCCCGGGCAAAACAGGTGAGAATTTGACATATTAATTGAATTTATTACTAACAAGATCAGAGCAGAATCATGAGAGGTAAAACAAGACCTTAAAAATGCCTTCCCTGTAACCCCTCCCTCCTTCTCAGCTCTGCCTCTTCCCCCAGCAGCACAGGGTGACAGGGAATGGGGGTTATGGTCAGTTCATCACTTGTTTCTCCTGCTGCTCAGGGAGAGGAGTCCTTACCCTGATGCACTGTGGGGTCCTTCCCACGAGTGGCAGTTCTCCATGAAATTCTCCAATGTGAGTCCGTTCCACAGGCAACACTCCCTGTCAAACTGCTGCAGCGTGGGTCACTCTTCCACACCGTGCAGTCCTCCAAGGCTGCTCCTTCCACAGGCTGCTCCAGCTTGGACTCCTCTCTCCATGGGCCTTCCACAGAGTCACAGCCTCCTTTCAGGCATCCCCCTGCTCTGGTATGGGTCTCCTCCATGCACTGTGGTTGTATCTCTCTATCCCTGTGGATCTGCAGAGGAGTTACCACCATTTCTAACTGGCCCAGCCTTGGCCAGCAGCACATCCGTCTTTGGAGCCTCCAGGTATTGGCTCTGCTGGACACCAAGGAAGGTTCTGGCAGCTTCCCACAGAAGCCACCCCTCTATCCCCTGCTGCCTGCTGTCAAAACTTGGCCGTGCAAACCTGAACCACTTCTGTAACTTAACCTCTTGGTTTGCCCACCAGGTTACAACTTGGCTTCTGCTCAAATCAGTAATTCACATTTTAGTAGCTTCAGAAACTTCAGGAACTTTTTGTTTTAGATGAAACATTTTTAAAACACCAGAAAGGCAGGGGCTGGCCAGTGGTAGAAACAATAGTAGAAAACATGGATCCCAGTCAGTGCTTATTTTTTCAAGGGTATCTCACTCAAAACTAATATTTGCTGTGGAGTTGCACTGAAACCAAATGAGAAATAATTTCCCTTCTCTAAAAGTATCATCAGCAGCACAAAGCAGCTGGAAGCTGGAGGTAATCCTTATCATGAGGTCTGCAGTGATCTGGGGTACAGGGCTTCCCCCACAACGTCAGTGGGTTTAAGTCAAACTCTGACAGGTACAGAAAATTGTCACTGCCTAAGGAGTGCCCTGGGTGACAGATCTGGAAGGGGCCGGTCTCTGTGTGAACACTGGCACCTGTATGTCCGGATGCAGCTGGGTGTGTATAAATAACATAATGTAAATTTATTTGCTGGGTGATCAGATGGGATATCACCAGCATGTAAAGTTCTGAGTCTCCGAGTCTGTCCTACTTGTCAGACATGGGTCATGGTGCTAAATGACTCTCATGAGAGCAGCCACGGTGAGGGATTTCTTCCCAGCATCATTACCAAGAAGGCCAAAATCTTATTGTCAAGGACCGTCCTCAACACCAAGTACAGTCGTTGCTTTAGTAACACTCTAACTGGCCTTTGAAAAGGTGTTCCCGACTCAAGGCCCCAGGCAGCTGCATTCCTGGAAAGTGTTAGATTTCTGTGTAACATATCACAACAACCTCTCATTTCTACTTTCAGCATGCAGGCAAAGCAGCAGCTGAACTTTAGTTAAAGGCTTGTACATAAGAGGAACACAGAGCACCATCCTCACCCGTTCTCTCAGGCTTTTCATGTAAAGTCTTTTTTTTCCCAATTATGAAGTGAACTTTTACCAGAACGAGTCTTTGAGCCCCCTCTAGCTCAACACATCCTCCTTAGAGATTAGTACAAAGGAAGTTAAAATGCTAGAGATAATTCTGCAACTTAGCTGAAAACTATGCAGAAACTCAGGTGTGTTTTACCTCTTTTAAATGGCTTCCTGTATCTGTGCTCTCTTGTTCCTTTTTATTGAAGCAGATCTCATCCTTGTGAGGAGTAATCACATTGTTTTGCTTACTAGTGTAAGAGGTTAAAAATTATTATGGTTTAATTACTAAAATGACAGAGACAGAAGCTAATTTTTCCCAAAGACAATATAATCACTATAAATGATGAATTTTGTACCAGTTGTTATTTCTCATAAATTCTGTTCAATAAGGATAATCATTCTGCTAAGTTATTACTGTTACAATTTCTGTCTTTCTAAACCATTGCTAGACAAGAATATGACAAAACAATCATAAAGCACAAATGTATTTGCATATATTTTAAAAGAAAAAGGTATCAAAATCCCACCTGACACTGTAGACAAAATCAAAAAAATATTTAACACGTATAAAATTAACAGTAGTTGTCAATGCTTAAATTGAGATTTACAGAACTCTAATGATACTATCAATTTATTTCAGAGCTGTGGGAGTTTCCCAGCTTGTCAGTAGATATTAGCAGCCATGGCGAGGCTGTATCTTGATTTCCAGTTCATTTCACAGCATAGTTTTGGGCACATCTTCCGAATCTAAAAGGTTTATACTGTTCATAAAGTATTACGCTGTGTCCTGATGTACAGCCATGTGCAGAAATCCTTTGGAAACTCCTCCATAAGGAAGACTTAGAGACTCTGAGTTCATCATCACTTACATACTGGACAAGGAAATGTGGTATCCAACTTTGTAAAGAAAGCTCTTAGTTAACTTCTTCAGGACTGGAGCAGATAACTTTGTTCCTTTGCAGTGATTGTACAATTTATTTTAAACGTAATGCTTGTGAGTTGCTCGAATACTGAGCACATCGGCAAAGATTAGGAACTCATGGCCTCTGGCTCCAGATACCACTCAAGACCAGACTGTCATCTGGACTGAATAATTTGAGGTTATTGGGATATCTATTTATAAAATCCTATGTTAACATCATGCAACCAATTATGTATATTTGCATTTATTTGCAATTTTTCATTAAAGAGAACTCCCGAAGTGAATACATGCTTATTATAGGTTTTATAATTTATTATGGGTGAGAAATTTCACTAGTTTCTGATAAGAGGAGAGTTCACCTGCCCCTTCCTGGCACTGAGACAAATTATGATTCCCCTTTTTCTGAAATTCTGAGCTAATGTCTATCAAGAATGTGACAATTGCAATTGATCTAATTCTGTACAGAAAATATCTGAATAACTTCCTCTGATTCCTTCTACCTTTGATGCCATAATGCTTTTTGCTTTTTCATATATTTCTCTCATATCCCCCTTCATATACACTTTTATGCAGCCTGTCTGTATCCCTAGTGCTTTTAGCCCACATACTTGTAATTCCCTAAGTTTGAAAACGAGCTTAGACCCAAAGTTCTGTTAGGCCAAGAGACCAAACATCTTAGAAACTTCGTAGTTAGGGGGTCAGTGAGCCCCAGACTCAAGGTCCTCTCCAGAACATATTCTGTAAACTAAGATAGACCCAGGCAGGGGGGACATTCCCTATGAGGGGGCTCCTCCAGAGCCTCCCATTGGAAAATCTATGATAGATATGCTAATATTCAAGGTCTATAATTGTATAAGCAAAGAATCGCGGAACCTTGGGTGTGTATTCTCCGGTGTGCATTTCCAATGTGCAGTCTGTGCATCGGTCCGGGGGGGGCACTGCTGCGGGGTGCTCCTTCCTGGATCTAAGGATCCTGAATAAACTCCAAGGTAAAATCCCTTTCCCCCTCTAACTGTGTTTGGCTTTGAATTCTAAGCCCAGGATAAGGCATCACTCTAGCTTGCAATTATTTTATTTTTAAGAAGACCACTACCAACAAAAAGGGAGCTGAAGTGTATCATTTTGTAGAGTGAAGCACATGAAACTTTGAAGATAACAAGGTGAAATATATTCATGTCTTTATCGTTGAACAACTTCATTTACATGAGTGCTTTAAGTATGTATCAGATACAATTTGTTTTTAATGAGTCCTTAATGAGCCTAATTACATCCTGCAATTCAAAAGGCTGTCTAATTTTCTCCCTAGTCAAAGTTGCCCATTTGTTTTTCTTACCCATTGTAATCAGGACAGTATTTACTGCCCTAATTCCCTGGATCATGAGTCTCTTGTTTGAATCAAGTAGAGTCAGTGATTCCTGGCTTGAAAAGCAGCAAGCAGTTGGCACAGATGTACCAATTCTTGAACAAAAGGGTCAGCCGACACATTACCTGTAAGAACTGATAAACAGCTTCTTTTATGTCTTTTAATATCAGTTAAAAACACCTGATTACAGAAGTCACAAAATCGCAGAATCACAGAATAAACTGAGTTGGAAGGGACCCTCAAGGATTACTGAGTCCAGCTCCTGGCCCTGCACAGCACCATCCCCAAGAGTCCCACCATGTGCCCAAGAGCATTGTTCAAGTGCTTTTTGAGCACTGTTAGGCTTGGTGCTGTGACCACGTCCATGGGGACCCTGTTCCAGTGCCCAAACAGGTGAAAAAGGTACAACCTTTTTCTAATATCCAACTTAAACTTCCCCTGATGCAACTTCAGGCCATTCCCTTGGGTCCTATCATTGGTCACCACAGACAAGAGACCAGTGCCTGCCCCTCCTCTTCCCCTCACGAGGAAGCTGTAACTGCTGCGTGATCTCCCCTCAGTCTCCTCCAGGATGAACAGACCAAGTGCCCTCAGCCGCTCCTGGTACACCTTCCCCTCAAGGCCCTTCACCATCTTTGTTGCCCTCCTTGGGACACTCTCTAATAGCTTATAGTCTTTTCTATGTTGTGGCATCCAAAACTGCCCCTAGGACCCAAGGTGAGGCTGCCCCAGTGCAGAGCAGAGCGGGACAGTCCCCTCCCTTGCCAGGCTGGCGATGCTGTGCCTGTGCCCCCCAGGACGTGGCTGGCCCTCCTGGCTGCCAGGGCACTGCTGACTCACACTCAAATTGCCATTGACCAGGACCCCAGGTCCCTTTCTGTGGCACTGCTCTGCAGCATCTCATTGCATATTGGCTTGTTGGATTATAGTAGTTCTTTCCTCTTACTGGCTGGAATTGCCCTTTTGTAGTGTAGCAACATGAACACATTTTCAAGCAATGGTCAAAAGTAGCAGCCAAACCAGATAGAAACTCCTCATAATACCTGTGACTACACGTGACCTTCTGTGTGAAACTGAAGGGTCTTATGGGCTATAAAGTAGCACTTTGCAGCCTCCACAGCAATAGAATAGATATACTGACAGCAGGATGAGAGGAGGAGATGGGATAATATCAAAAACCTGTGTTTCTCTAGCTGAAACAGTTACAAATAAATAATTTCTTGTATTCAACTGAGAGTGAATGCACAATTTTAGGTTTGTAGAGAAAGTTAAAAAAAATCAGTGTAGTATACAAATGAAGAACTAGAGCATAATAAAATTTTTGCAGAAAAGAATTTGTAATTTAAAATGGAAAATGTAAATTAAACAGGAGAAAAATGATGAGAATGTAGTAAAGAAAAAAAGATGGGGAAACATTCATTTTATTGCAGAGATGACACAAAGCTTCTGATATAAGCGCAAAGAAATTTTTATCTGTAAAATTTTGGAATAGATCAGTAGTGTTAATGCTGCTGTTATTCTGATGAAAATCATGATGGAGGTTAGTCCCTTAAGTCCCAACTCAATGTATATTAAAGTTATTCAGAAACTTTACTTTAAGAGACATCTAGATTAAAGTACCTCAATACATAAACTGCAGTCAGGCAAAAAAAAAAAAAAAAAAAAAAGAAGTAAAAAGTATGATTTGCTTAAGAAGCTGGGGAATCTCTCTGGGCTAAAAGAGATAAAGAAATAAAAGGAAAATGATGTAATTTGTCTTTGACAGGAAAGGAACAAGTGAAATGACACCAATTTATCTTGAAAGAAACAAAAATGGAAGTAAGAAAAGGCATGAAAAGGCAAGAACAAGAATTCTGACAAAAATTCTTTCAGCTTTTCCCTAGGCTAAAAATAAATTGCTAAATAAACACATTAAAACATTCACATCTTTTTACAAAAGAAGAAAATAATCCTCATTTCACAGATAAGTGAACAGAGGGGATACGGGCTCAGGCAAGGGAGGTATTTATGCTTTAGGATGTCTCCCACCAAGAATTCGATTCTCCAAATCCTGTTTATCTGCTGCCTTGCCCTGGAGTGTCAAAGCTGCCGGTGCTGAAGTTCTGCTTGCAGTGTGCCCAGAAGCACTCCAGGGCTGAGCACAACCAAGCCTTGCCGGAATTAAAGGAGGGGTGGGTGCTCTTCTGATGGCCTCATCCCCAAGGCTCCATCCCTTAGAAGTTCCCAGACATCCCACTTATGCTAGAGAGCCACGTGCTGCCCAAGACATCAAAGGAACCTGCGCTGCTGGCTCCTCTTTTTTCCCCCTGCAGTTCAAAGACTGTCAGGCTGCAGGAAAAAACAGGCCTAGATCTCAGGTGAGTCTACACCTGTCTCGGCTTGGCAGTGACCAAGCTGTTCAGCATCCTGAGACAGCCCCTTTTTATTTGTCCACATCAGAACTGTTCTCCATTGCTTGAAATTATTAAATATTGATTGGACTGAAGAGGGGGAAGAGGGAGTACATTGATCTGCTCTCTCTCTGGCCAAATAGTTTAAGCTCTAAACTCTAGTAAGAGAAATTTAGATTCCTGTTTCTGCTCCAGATGACTATATTAGTTTTTGTTTCCCATATTTTCTATTCAACCTCTAGACATCTTATTTTCTCCAAGTTTTATTTGTCAGTCTCCACTGCTGAATATTGGCCCCAAGAATTAATGGAAAAAAAATTCCTTCATGAATGCTGTCCTCATGTATCTGATGTGAATCTACTGAAATCAGACTTGATGTGTCTATCTGCATGTTAAATAAGTTTATCCAGCTGTAGCCTGTGACAGCCTATGACTTCCTCTGCAGTCAACCAGAGGAAGCCAGTAAATCTGAGTTAACAGTGTGCTTAACACACTTTTTTTTCCTGACTGCTGGCTTGCTGCCTATCAGTCAGGAAAAAGCATTCTTCTGAGTCTGAATACACTATTTCTTTTTCCTTTTATCTATATGAGCTCATACCACAGTAAGAAATGAACATTATCTATGAAGTACTGATTTGGATCTAGATCTATTATTAAATAAATAAAAAAAAAAAAAGTAACAACTCTGCGAATCATTTTTTAACTCAGAAATGATAGCCAAATCCTCCTTTTACTTCCGAGGGTTTGGCTGTCATCCCTGAGAAGTACAGCTGCAGCATTCTCAGTGTACAGATCATACCCATCTAAAGCTTTCTGGACACCTACAGAGAGAAACCTCAGCAGCTGCTGGGTCTGAAATAGAAGGGAGCAACCTTGGTGTGAGAAGGAACCAGACATCCTGGACTTCAGGTCTTTGAGTTGCTGTTCAAAAAAAACTTTCAAAGGAAGATCAGTAAAATTAATAATGGGTCTGAGGAAAAGTGTATCCAAGAGAACTCACCAGATGTTTAGATCTTAGAAAAAGTGACTCTAGAAGATTAGTCTTCCTGAAAAGCTTTAATTAAAATACATATTTCGAAGGCCACAGTGTCATGGTTATTGATAGGAGAACCTTAATCATTGAGAGGCACTGTCTCAGGCACTCTTAGTGGTAATTACAAAATGTTTGTTTTGCACATCCTGGTCTGGTACGGAGGGTGTGACAGGAAGTGTAGGCACTGGTATTTTAAAGAAAACAGACACTCTCCCTCTCTTTTTTGTTTACCACCCTTACACCCATAGGCTTCAAACAGAACAGCTTTAAGATTCAGTATGGGAGAAGTGCTCGTTAGGATCAGGCTTGTAAAAGTTTTGTTCATTCTGTCAAAACCCTACATATCAGAAATTTGCTGACTGGTATTCAACAATCTTGAAAGATGGATGCAAAGAGTCATAAACACATGGCTGGAAGGGGCCTGGTAAAGATGTCTAATCCAATTGCTTGCCACAAGGCAAGATCAAACACAGCGAAAGTATTTCTGACAGATGTTTATCCAGTCTATTCACTGGAATGTCAGTGATGGATGTTGTACAGCGTCTCAAGACAAAATGTTCTTAAGACAAAGAACAAAATTTCAAAGCGCAGCCTTATGTTCTGGGACTAGCAGCTAACTGATGGCTGTTTGAGAGCTTTGTTATACCGGTACTTACTTTGATTTACATTAATATACATATCATCCATAGGGTGTTGAAATTATACCTCTTGCACGATATACTGGCAGATGGGACTGCGTGAGGTGACAGGAGATGTATATGATGAATCACATGGTGAATCACTTTTGGTTAACTGCTCTTATGAAATCTAAAATCTTGCTATGTGGCAATGTGCTTTTTAAGGATAACTGTCTTAAGGATGCTATCTTTAGCCATATTAAGAATAAATGCTGGTATCTTCAAATATGTCCAAGTGTTTTGACCACAAATGTCATTAAAAGCTAGGAGACTTTGTGTTCAGAAAGTTGCACGCATACTTTAGAAGGGTGCATACATCACTCTGCCATTTCATGAATAAAGTGTACTATTGCAGGTATAAACCACAGTGCTGTTAGCTTAGAATTTGTAAGTGCTTTTTGAAAATTTGGTGTTACCTTCAAGTGTGTATGCTCATGGAATTAAATCAAATAAACATATCACAGGCTGATGCATGTGTGGACTTCATGGCATTTTTTCCTTTGTCTGCTTTCAAATACCTACTTGGTTTTGTGCATATTTGAAAGTAGAAAAAGAAGATAAAGATTCGACTAATCTTTCACAGCCTCAAAGAGAAACCAGTCTGAGACACAATTTTAAAATACAATTAATAACTTCTACAGGACTTTTTCCAAAATATTTTAAACCTTCAGACCTTCTGTTTAAATTATTTGTGAAGTCAAACTCTCAGTTTTTTTTAACTATGTGGGGCTCTGCAGCATTATGAGCCTTTGTAAAAAATGGATAAGCTTAAAACAGAAATTAATCAAAAGACTTAGGTGCTTAAAAATGAGGAACCACACTGAATATCTAGATAGATATTTCTCAGCTTTCCATGTTGACAATGCCCCTTACTCAAAGAAAATATTTCATGAGATATTAAAATTTTCTGGTTCTAAGGCATATTGAAGACATGAGTTAGTGAGAATAGAATTTTCGAGGTTATGCAACTGGTTTTGAGTACTTTTTGGGGTTTCTCTAGAAACTAATTTCACACTATGTGTTTAATGATACAATTTGAACATGAAAACTAAGCAAACTTGGGAAAAAAATGGGTTTCCTTACTAAAAATACAGGAAAGAGAAAAAGATAGTTTTATTCAGCTTTGTCAATGACAATTTCAGTCTAGTATGACAGGGCATAGTGATGCCTTAGGTTTTAATTTCCATATTTTTCAAACCCTGTATTGCCTAGCGAGTAACTCTGAAGTTTCTTGTAGCTTGTTAACTTCTGTTCTCTCATGCTAGCTAGACATAACAAAGCCTCTCCAAGCTTCCTCTTCAAGGACACCCAGACTGTCCTGGGCCCAAAATGTGTAAACCAAAATCTCAGACAGGGGGTAAGCTTGGGGAAATTACATCATTAATTGAATCTTTAATTGGAGAAATAACCCGGATATGCAAATGAACCAAACTTATAAAAGTGTGAAGAACTCGTGACCCAGGGTCCATTTTGGATGTAGATTTTGACTCCCCAGGGTGTACCTTTGAAAGCCCTTCAAATAAATACCTACCTTTATTGCCTTATTCCTGTCTAGTCTCTGCTTTTTAGGTGGCCGTCTTAGGCATCAGTAGAAAGGAGCACTGAAAANNAGTCCAGGTTTGCTTATAAGGTACTTTCCAAGCCATTGCACACTAGCAAGGTAAAGTGAATTTAAGGGTCTCTCCTACAATCCCCCAATAAATTAGCAAGACAGGCATCCAAGAAATGTTGATATTTTGACTATCGTTCTAATTCTCCA
>VYZQ01001588.1:0-11859 GCA_013400655.1 Mystacornis crossleyi
CCAATCCAAGTCATTCTATGATTGTTATAGCAGAAGAAGAGGCAGTAGTTGAAGTCCGTATTATGTATGTTAAGGTAGGAACTGTTTTCACTTTGCAACAACATATATGAACCTACATTTATATAAACTATAAACCTTTTTAAGCC
Source organism: Mystacornis crossleyi (assembly GCA_013400655.1). Lineage (NCBI taxonomy): Eukaryota > Metazoa > Chordata > Aves > Passeriformes > Timaliidae > Mystacornis > Mystacornis crossleyi. Next base: position 147 of record VYZQ01001588.1, read on the forward strand.
TTACTTTTCCTAACTCATCCAAACTTCCTGTTCAGTGACACTTTCTGTGCTGCACCTCTTCATGTTTCCAGGCCTAAGTGTTTCCATGAAAATACTTACAAATAAAACTAAGGAAAAGTGAGTCTGAGAACTTCCTGCATGAGAAATGTGCAACTGGTTTGTTTCACAAATACGCAGAACTGAGGTGGATGATTAAAGCACAGTCTACGTTCAAGCCACAACACATTTCACCATTTTTGAAGCAGACTGCCTACAAATTATCCCTTCTTCCACAGAGATGGTGAGATACACATGAAAACTGATGGTCTATAAATGATTATCTGTAGAACTGGAATTCCTGATCAGTCATAGCAGCTTAGATAAGGCAGAACATTTGCCACTTACTGTATCTTTAATAACTGAGTTGTAAGAAACTGTTTAGCTGAATGCTTCATTTTCTCATGTTAAGTGAAGGAGAGCAGACCACTATAAGAATAACAAAAAATTACTGAATGGCTTCCAACATAACTAATGTTCCCATCTATCAATTCAATTTAAGATTAACTCCATCCCAGACAGGCATATACCTTGTCAAAACCTTTATGAATTTTTCCATAAATTGCGTTCTTTCCTTTTTTTCTGTGATCTCATAATTTATGATACTTAGACATATTCTCAACTGCTCTTCTGAAAACCCAGGTCTACTATTATAGCCCTTATTAATATGTATAATACATATTCTTTGACAGTTTATCCATATAACATAAAAAAAACACTCTGGATCTTGCCAACACAACATATTTATCCATGTCTTTACTAATTCTATACCTTAATATGTCTACAAATGTGTTCAGTTCTAACTCTACAGTTACAAGGTTACCGTGGGAGGGCTTTTTAAATATGAGCATCATATTTCCTGTCTTCTATTTCTTCTCTAATGAGGCTGTTCATATAGNCATCTAGAATATGTGTAATACATAGGAGTATACAGGGAATACAAAGGGGTTGTTGATAATTTTATGCAGATCAATTCATACTTTTATCTCTCTGAAAATGTAATGCTTAAACAAATTTTCTCCACGGTAATATGCTACTAACTGTTGTACCACCAAATCTGTTCAGGAAACACACAAACAATTCATGATACTGAAAAAATCTTATACCTAGAGTTGATAACTTCACAAATCAGCATTTCTGTCCTCCTGCATCTGCTGTTTAGATCAAAACCCCAAGGATATTATCTGTGTTTTCTATAATGCTAAACACAATCAGAAATTACTGTGTACCTTTCATTAGTTTGCTCATCACCACAGATTTTCTCATCAACTACTTTATACGTGTTATCCAGCATCATACCAACTTCTGCCTATATGGCACTTCTATCATACCCAAAAAAGCCAGGGATATAAAGACAAGGTTTCATAGCAGCAACAGTTAATTGCTTAAGCAAAAAAGCTTCATTTCTTAGCAGTCATCCCATAAAATATCGAATTATTTTTATTTTTATTCTTACAGACAGGCATAAATAGTTTTCTCTCTCCCAAATTTTTCCCCTCAAAAAGTACATTGTACTCCTCAGTGTTTTTTAAAATGAGCACTGACAAGCTATACATGCTTCTGTAATCTTACACGTATCTGTAAGCTATGTGTTCAAATGAAAAGTCACAAATTACTAAAATAAAACCTAGATTTATAGATAATGTAAAACAGAAACACTGTGCAAAAACTACACACTCAGTTTTGTACTCTGTCCAAACTAATACACTAAACCAAGCACTGATCTCTCTCTTACTCATGGCACACATGCAATTTTATTATTCTGAGTGATATTACGGGACTTAATTGAGGTGCAGGCAAAAAGCAGACTGGCAGAACAAGTAGCTACATAAAAACCTCTGAATCACAGAAGTTTTAAATAGATATTTTGGACAAATATATATTGCAAGTGTAAGCAAAGTACTGTACAAACAGACTTCAGATGTGGTAGTATCATGAAGAACCAATACATTAGAATGAGCTGTATCCATTGATTCCTTTAGGTATTATCACCTAAGAAATACAACCGAATTTGAAACCAATCCTGACCAAAGGATAAGGTTTATCCTCAACAAACAGACAAATAACTCAGTCTAATAACTTGAGTTCCACTTTATGCTTGTGAGACAGTGTCTCAGTTCCCCAAGAACTAACTCAAGCTCTTGATGCAGATGATGATGATTATTGTTATTGTTGCTTTCCCCATCACTNAAACTAATACACTAAACCAAGCACTGATCTCTCTCTTACTCATGGCACACATGCAATTTTATTATTCTGAGTGATATTATGGGACTTAATTGAGGTGCAGGCAAAAAGCAGACTGGCAGAAGAACAAGTAGCTACATAAAAACCTCTGAATCACAGAAGTTTTAAATAGATATTTTTGGACAAATATATATTGCAAGTGTAAGCAAAGTACTGTACAAACAGCCTTCAGATGTGTTAGTATCATGAAGAACCAATACATTAGAATGAGCTGTATCCATTGATTCCTTTAGGTATTATCACCTAAGAAATACAACCGAATTTGAAACCAATCCTGACCAAAGGATAAGGTTTATCCTCAACAAACAGACAAATAACTCAGTCTAATAACTTGAGTTCCACTTTATGCTTGTGAGACAGTGTCTCAGTTCCCCAAGAACTAACTCAAGCTCTTGATGCAGATGATGATGATTATTGTTATTGTTGCTTTCCCCATCACTGTTATATGCCACAAAAGCTCTTTCACCAATTAAACTATGAGCTTCAAAGTCACTTTTAAATAACTCCTACCAATATGGCAAGCAGATTCAGTACTTTTTTCTCCTCTAGTTAGCAAGCTATGAAGTTGACACAAGCATATAACTATTAATTTTTCCAGCAAATGACTTTCTTACTCTCTATGTCAAAACTGCAGTGGGGCGAAGAAGCTGAAGCTGCATGCATAATCAGTGATTATAGACCATGCCTGTAAAGGCTTCCCATCTACTCTGAACTTAGAAAATATTTCCCATATTTACTACATAAGCATACCAAATGTGACATGTACAGACCCTAAACCCACACAACACACAACCTTAATGCAACGGAACTAATTTAGAAGGCTGTATCCAGCTGTAGAAAGATACCGTGCTTAAGAGAAAAATTCAGTGTACATATTTTTCAATTACAATGAATATATTTTTCAATTACATGTCGGGGGTGGAGGGGTTTTCCATGGTAAAGAAAACCTTTTGGTGTGAGGGGTCAATCATCTTTGAGAAGGAATGATTAATAGAAAATAATCTCCTATTGTGCCAAAATCAAAAACCAGTGAGAAACGTACTCTGTTTTATGCCATGAACTGCATGTTGGAATTCTTATATTTGCAATTGGGGTGTTGCCACAATTGTCATAGAAATTGACTAAAAAAGTTATCCACAGGGACGAAATAGTATCAAGAATTGTTTTTTCAGGTAATATTAACTAATTCAGTACTGTCAATGACGGCTTAAAGTTAAACATAAGAAATGTACTTGTGATGGTCTGCAATCATCTTTTTGTTGATGTGACAAAAAATGCATGCATAATTCACATAGTGAAATTAGATGTGCAAGTACACCACATCCCAATCACCAGCTCTGGGATTTGGACATACTTGTTCTGGTCCTGGTGGTTTCACACACCAAATTCAAAAGCCCTGTATTTTTTACCATGTTACCTTGTACTCTTCAAAAGGCACGGATTTCTTCTTGTTCCGTAGAGCTCTGTGGCTTTCAGAGGAATCCAGACTAATCACGTTACCACCATTGCAGAGGTGCTCAGAAAATGTACAAAATAGTTATCACTGCCACACAGTATTTTATCATACATATTTAGAAACATAGTAATATGCAAAAATAATGCTATTTGGTCCTTCTCCCAGTCTAAAAGTTATTCAGCAACAGATGTATAGCAGTAGTTCTGCATTCCCAGTGCAGGATAAACTCCAGGAAGGTTAATTTATAATGCAATTCTTTACAGTAGAGATTACTCACACATTTCTGCGGAACAGGATGACAAACTGTTGAGCAGTTAGCATAAGAAGAATAATAAACTGCCACATTCAGCATCTCCCATCAAAACCTAAAGGTAGCCTGAGTGAAAGTGGCATCAAAAACTCTCAGGGTTCATCTACGGAGCAGGTTTATATGTGGAAAACCAAACTAAATCCTAAATCAACTCTCACTATCACTGAAAGTGTGCAGAAAAACAGGGGTTCTGATTTCTTTTGCTTGCACCTCTAAGTTCCTGAGTGACAATCCCCAGTGTTGCTCCATTTTCCTGCAGCAGTGAGAAACACATTACAGCATGTTAAGAGGCATTCATCCTTCTAATTCTTTCTAAATGACCTCAAAGAACACCCCCACTTATTGGGGTAGGTGAACATTAACAAGATATAGTAATTTGCCATTAAAAAATTTTATAGAGCTATAAAAGTAGATTTTATATAGTATTTTGTTCACTTTAAGGTAATTTTTTTATTACATCTTAAATCCTTGAATTATGACAGTAGTACATACACATGTCAGTTGGGACAGAACAAGGCATTGCAATGGTATTTGGATAATCCACTCTGCAGGAATGTTCATTATTCTTCCTGAGCTTTCACAAGAGTTCCCTGGCATAATACTGCTACAGCTGTTCTACAGTCTAATGTTATTACAAGGTCTGATTCAAAGATAATGTCTGCTAGAGGAATCTGGCAGGGGGCAAGAGTCCTATGAAAATCCTTGTGACACTAAGGTAGTAACTAATGGAGACTGAACTGCTGAAAAAATGTGAGTAGTAACAGTTTTTTGTTTTGAGTGTTGCAAGAATCCTGAGAGATCTTTGTTATTTGTCAGTACAAAACTCACACAAATCCAAGTTATTTTTTTCTGGAAATCTTGTAATTTTTCTAATAAAAATAAATCATAAAAAAAAGGTCTCATCTTGACCTTATCCATGGTACAGAAGTGGTCAAAAAAACCATTTTCTTCAGTACCTCTCTTATCTACATTTTTGGATTGAATAAAACATGAAAACTACAGAAAAACAGAAAGTACTCATCAGCAGGAGCCAGCTCATGAAATAGGTTTATCGGCAAACACAAGGAATTCCCCTTCCTATTTCAAACACAGGGATGGAATCAATATAAAGTTTAACAAACATAACATATTGGTCTGTATTTTAAATCTGTAAGCAAGATTTGGTCTGTATTACTGCTAGTGCGGCCTGAGTTGCTAATGTGTAACATACGAGGTCACATATTCTAGATAGAACTCCTGGTTAGGAGAAAAATATCCAGTAATTAAGGAGTTACTACCTATGAAAAAAAGTTGGAAAGAAAAGGAGATAGGTGCACACACTGGTTCACATTTGTATGTATTTGTGTCCTATGACCATTCCTGACCTGTAAATATGAGAAGTCTGGACTTCACGGGGAAAAAAAGAAAAAGAAAACTAAAAGAAAGGAAAATTCTCCCTGCACCAGGAATTCATGCTGCCTCTTATTCCAAAATACTATAATCTCAAAAAGCTGTCAGTCCAAGTAGCTGGATAAGAAATTAGAACATGTGTGGGTGGATTCCTTCCTCCAGCCTGAATTAATTAAAAATGATTGTTTGCTGTATTATTTTAAAGCAGATTTTTGGAACAGGTTAAAGAACCACTGTTCTGACTTTAGCATTTCAAGCCTAATAAAAATGACTCATGTAAAAAAACTCAGAGGAAAAATTAATAATAAGGAGGTTAAATATAAAGTATGTCTTACCATCTTATGTTCTTATTTGTTGCTTGGAGAAATTCACACATTCTTGTACAAGGCCTACCTCATTCGCTTTGGCTGTGGTTATTTCTAGTTAAAGCATGTACACAAAACCCTCACATATTCATGTCTCCAGTCAGTCTGGGCAATTCTACCTATTTCTAATATCTTACGCTGGCCCTTTATTATGTTTTCCTTTCTCACATTCTTAACCTGAAACACTTATCAATTCCCTCCATTTTCACTTTCTCAGCCAGTTATTAAACTGTAAGAAAGTGATATGGACAACAGCTTTGAAGCAAAAATTTAAAAGCAATCACAACGTATATTTGAGAGCAGCATCTCCCACCATTTTGGGGCTGGTTAATCCTTACTGATCAGGCAGCACTAAATCCTGCTAAAAGAGTTGCTAGAACCAATTATGGTCTTGTATTACATACATTTTAAGAAATAATAATAAAAAAGGAACAGAAATCATAATTTCCAGATCACCAAAAATTTATCTGCCAAAGCATTAAACAGCATACAGACTGACTGTGAAAAGGGAACATGCAGAATGTACTATACTGCAGTACACCTTCAGTGAACAAGGCTGGTTACTTGTTATAAAATCCTGAAGCATGATTAAATAACTTCTTTATTTTAAAGAAAAATATACACAAAATTTTACGCATTCTAAGATGCCAGCCCTCCACAATGGATGTATTCTCCTCCATATTTTTGAAGCCAGAGTTCTACACATGTTGACTTACATGGACTGAATGGGTTAGATAATGGCTAAAGTCTACCTTTCCTCTCACAGAAGATAAAGCACTTTCGGAGTCTTTCTCTTAAATAGCCATTGATTTTCAGTGATTATATCTTAAAAGGTTTTTTCATTGTTTTCAAATTTGTTGATATTGGGTTAACAGATTCAAAATTTACTTAGGTGAGAACAAGCTGATAAGCAATCATGTAAGCCTTGTTTTGTTCTCTGAGTAAAGCAGAATGTAAATTTACCAACTAAATCTTTTACAAGGTCTGTTCTCCAAATAAAGCCAGCAGAATGTTTTGAATGTTTAAATGCCATCAGCCATGATGGAAATGCTCTCCATTACACGATTAGAGCAGGGTGGTGTTAGTTAGTTTTGAAATTGACCTTACTCCAAAGAAATCCCTATGAAGAAAGAGAAAACTTGACTTTTGCTTTAACAGGTTACATAACAAGCATTTTGGACATTTTTTTCCTCAGGAAAGAGAGAATCCAAGTCTACACAACATTCTTCATTCTTAGAATCTGAAATACTAAAACTATATTCTATTAGCCTTGTCTCTTGACTTTTCAGAGAATAGGATACCATATACACACAGGTATTTATGTGGGAAGGAATCTTGTAAGTCCCAGTTGTCATGAGATAACACAGAGAACACAGTTTTGAACTAAACTCTCTGGAAACTTGTTTAAAAAACGTACACCTACAGAGAGACTTAAAAATATTGACCTGCCTGACACCGTCCACTGCCTAACAGACTGGCACTAGTCATATCCTGCTGATGTTCACCCCTCATTTCTCTTTCGAGTGAGAAATCTCACTTTGACTTAAGTATCCTATATACATCACCTCTTGGAGTCAACTTACACTTCCTTCCACACTAGCTAAAAGCACCTGTACTCCATGAATTATCTCCACTGATGTCAGCAGCTGACACTACAGATCAAGTTACTGTGTAGTGTATGTTCCTTAGCCCTGTCCCTACTATTCACACCTTTCACAGATACATAGCTTCCATTCTCTCTCATAACAGATATTGAGACCCTTTAATAAATGCATAAATTCAAGAGCAAAAGAAATTTTACATTACTTTCTAAATTACTACTATTTTGGTTTGCTCACATTCCACACGGAATAGGCCGAGTTTCAAGATTCAAAAGAACACTACATAGCACTTCAGTCAGTTTGTCATAACTGCAAGTTATGTACACCTTTAAGAAAAACTGTTATAGAATGCACATGCCTTTCTGGTTTTGATTCTTTCATTTTCTGAGAAGTTGCACTGGTTGTGGCTGGGGTGGAGTTAATTTTCTTCGCAGTGGCTCATGCAGGGCTGCATTTTAGATTTGTGTTGAACACAGTGATGATAATATAGAGATGCTTTTGTAATTGCTGAGCAGGCCTTACACAGAACCAAGGCCTTTTCTACTTTTTGTACTGCCACACTGGAGAGAAGATTGGGAGTGTATGGGAGACTGGGAGGAGACACAGCTGGAACAGATGACCCCAAAAACCCAAGGGATATTCCATACCATATGATATCATGCTCAGTATATGAAGTGGGAGGAAGAAGGAGGGAGGGCGAGACGTTTGCATTGATGGTGTTTTTCTTCCTGAGTAACTGTTATTCGTGATGAGGCCCTGCTCCCCTGGGGATGGTTGAACACCTGCCTACCCATGGGAAGCACTGAATTAATTCCTTGTTTTGCTTTTTTGCCTGCATGGCTTTTACTTTACCTATTTAACTGTCTTTATATCAATCCATGAGTTTTCTAGCTTTTGCCCATCTGATTTTCTCCCCAGTCCTGCTGTTGAAGGAGTGAGTAAGGGGCTGTGTGGTACTTGGTCAATGGCTGGGGTTAAACCAGGACAGAAATTCTGCATGACTATTTAGTTTTCAAACAACAAAAGAACAGATATGTGTAGCTGGGGAAAAAAACCCCAACAAAAAANCAAAAAAAAAAAAAAAAAAAAAAAAAAAAAAGAACAACAAACCATCTTGAAATTAACACTGGGTTTTTGACCACAATAAGTCTTTAACAATTTTAAAAGGAAAAAAATATTTAACCACAAGAACAGAAACAAAAAAAGAAATACAGACTGTTCCCATCTTTGAGGTGCAAAATGTTCTTGAACTGTTCTGTTCTAAAAAACAACATGGGAATTCATTGTGATGTCTCAAATACTGTTTTTCAAAGCGTTGCAGCTCTGTTACATAATTTTGTCCACAGACATCCAACTGGTGCTAACAATTAGTGAGCAATACTTAGCATCCAATGTTATATTTATTACCAAGTAACACATAAGTGGAAAAACAAAAGCTGTAAGTCTAAAGATATAAACCATAGGTCCAGTAACATTCTTGTACATGTTAAAAATCCCCCAGGACTTCAGTGAAGTCAGACTTTTCTAACTTTTTTCATTACAGAGGAGTTCGTTATTTCTTTGTCTGAAGTGGGCAACACACTGACATCTACATAGTGCTAGCACCTCCTAGCAGCTGCAACAGATCTCAAAAAGAAATTTAGAAGACAGTAAATGGCATAAAAATTTGGCAGGCCATGACTTGAATTCAACTGTTAAGTTAGAAAGGTCCCACCACCACATTAACATTTAATTAAAAGTCCTAGGATTCCTCGCTGAATTACCAGAACTCACTTATAATATCAGTGATGCAGCAGATGAACACCAAACACACCCATTTCTAATTTAAAAGGAAAATAATGAACATATGCCTTCACTGCTGAGGTTAAAGAAAAGCATGACACTGCATAAACAAAAGGACGTTCTCTAAGAGTGTCTCTGTGTGTATGTGAGAGAGAGAGAGAGAGAAAGAGAAAATACTAAAAGAAATGCCAAATATTATCCAGAAAATTAATAAGGGGGGGGAAAAAAGAAAAAAACAGCAAGAAGGAAATGCATGATGTACTGTATTTTAAATGCTCTGCTTTTAATATCCCAGTCTTCAATGTTTACCAATAAGTCATCATCTAAGCACAGTCTAATTCTGGATGAGATTTTATCTACACAGATACTTGATCAACTGCCGTTTACTCTCACACAGTAAAATTCATATTAAGGAGTCAGTTGCTTGAGACACTTCTCATGAAATGTCAGTGCATCATGTTTTCCAAAAAAATCCTAAACCGTAAAAATTCCTAATCCATAATGTTCAGCCTATAATGTAACATCAGGGTCAAAGGGAAGATGGCTGTTAATCCAGGAGCCTTAATTAATTTTATTTTGACACACCCACAGTATCTTCTAAGTGAATTCATTTCAGCAACGCTAAAAATGTTAAGAGCACAAATGTAAGTACCAGAAGGAATACTGTGGGCTGAAGAATGATTTTAAGGATTTCCTACGAGAGCTGCGAAATTGACTAAAGTTTATTTCTCCCATATCTGTCCAACAACCTTTTTTATCGTTCCACAGAACACTGAAAAAGAAAAAAAAAAAAACCAAACAAACAAAAAAAAACACGTTCTGGTGTCAACACACCTAAACACTGTATAATGCATGATAATGGTATGTCTAAGACATTTACTACCCATGCAGGATACAACTGATTCTGTTCCCATGCCAGTCGTGGTTCGTTTTTAACACTAAGAAAAGCTTTGAGACGGGCTAAGTGCCTCAAATTGCCACCCGAAGTAAAAGCAGTCCAGGCAGCCCACACGTGTTTCAGCAGCCTACCAAGCTTCCCCTGTCGAAGAGGTGCCAACAGATGGGCACATCCCGGCTGGAGGAGGGCTGCCAGCAGATCAGCCCGTAACGCTGGTGTGACGCTTCGGGGACCAGGTCACATCCTCCAGCCGTCCCTCACCTACATGATTTCCCCCTGTGTGTCCAGTCACAGCGCAGCCCATCAGCGCTGCTCCGAACCGGGTCATTAAGCGTGTGTGAGGGACCGGGGATTGCCGCGGGATGAGCCGGGGCCGCCGCGCAGCTCCCGCAGCAGCCCCTCCTCGGCTCGGCCACCGAGGTACCAGCGGTGGTGCCGCCCGCCGAGTCCCCCCTCTGCAGGCTGGGGGTCACTTGTCACGCTCGGTCCCTGGCCCCTGGCCCCTCCCGTCACCACAAAGACTCCCCAGCTGGTGGCAAGGTCGCCTTCCCCTCCGCGTCCTCCGCGGTCCCGGCCGGGCGGGCGAGGCGCGGTCCCCGCTCCCCCGTACCTCTTTGCGGCAGCGGCGGCGGCGGCGGCGACTGGCCTCGGCTGCCGATTGCCGCCAGCAGCAGGAGCAGCGGCAAACTTTCCCGAGCCATGACTCCCGGGCCGCCGACTCGTCCCGCCGCCGGACGGCCAGGCGAGTGAGCCGCGGCCGCCAGGAGAGGAGAAGAGACCCCGGTGCCCCGGGCAGGGAGCAGGAGAGCAGGACACACCCCTGCCCCGCCACACACGCACTCCCCGCCCCGCCGCCGGCCGCGGCTCCGGGACAGCCGAGGAGCGAGCGGGGCTGGTGGGCACCGAGGGGCTGGAGCGCGGCCCGGGAGGAGCCCCCGAGCGTCGGGAGCTTCCCGGAGCCGCCGGGACGGGGGAACAGCGCGGCTCCAGGCGCCGGGCGGGCACGAGGCGCCGCGCGAGGAGGGAGGGACGTGCCTGCCTGCCCGACGGCCGCTCCCGAGAGCTGGGAAGCGCTCTCGCCTGGAAGTGTGCTCGCCATTTAAATTGGCCTTTATCGTGTTATCCGACAAAGGGAAAAAAATACCTGTGCTGTGGTGGGGGAAAAGAAAAATAGCTTTCTGAGAAGGCACTTGGGAAACGAGAACTGCGACGGAGTCAAGCACATTTTTCCTGCCGTGCCGGGGAGTAGTATGTCAGCGCTAGCCAGGTGTGACAGGGAAAAAAATCCATATTACTGCATAAAGGAAAAATTGACCTTGCAACAAAATAAAATGTGGATTAAAAACTTTTGCATAGTTCTGGAAAAAATTGCATATAAAAAGTCCATAAAAAACAGGTTTCATCATGGAACAGTGAGGCTTCCAACCTGTGTGTGAGCACACTGAGAAAGGACATCATGGGCTACTAGAAAGAATGAGCTGGGCTCAACTCACAGTGTATCTCTGGCACAAAACCAAGACTGTGCTGGCAGCCCAGTTCTGACTTGGATGGTCATCCCTGCATCTTCACAAGTCTTGTACCACTGCCCTTCAAACTGAGCTTTTCTGGTTATTCACATCAAGATTAAGC